>LMYD01003058.1:0-19747 GCA_001630595.1 Pseudogymnoascus sp. BL308 | reverse complement strand
TTAAATCTATGCCTAATTAGGCTATAACTAGGCTTAATTTAGGTTAGCCTAATAATCATGATTATAATCATGACTAGTCATGATTATAAATCATGATTATGATTACATGTTTTAGAAATAATCATGATTATGATTACAACTAAATAATCATGATTATAATTAATTTTCTAACCCTGAGAGAAGTTGGGTTTCTTCCGCGCCACCCGCGACGTCGACCCACAACCCGCGACCCGCGATTTGATAGTAGGTTTCTTCCGTGGTCCGCGATCTAGGATCCGCGATTTTATCATTTTCAATGCTATGGATCCTCCGTGATACCCGCGCTCATATTCCTATAAGAGCTCACCATTCATCATGTCTATATGTTACTCATCCACCTTGTCAACGAAGAAAATATACTCTTACAATTATCACTGTCGATCTCGATTTACTCACAATGGCGCCACTTCAATTCGGGGTTCTTTTGATCCCATTCCAGATTCTTGACGTCGTTGGCCCTGTCGATATCCTCTCGTCTTCTTCAATCCAATACTTGACGAAAAATCAGGAGGCCATTGGGGAGCCACTGGATTTCGCCCCCCGCGGCGTTGATATTGAATTCCACTATATCGGGGACACCATGGACGGGCTAGTCGGAACGGCAAATTGTACAATTAAGCCAACCACCACCTGCGCGACATGCCCTAAGCTCGACTACCTCCTCATTGGCGGGCCTTATCCCGATTTCTTCCTCAACGTACCTGACGTCTTCGCAAATTTCATTCGTGAACGGGTGGACGAAGTCAAGGGCGTTTTCACAACTTGCACCGGTGGGATGGTTGCCGCCATGGTTGGTGTTCTCGATGGGAAAACTGCGACATGCAACCATCAATACCTGGAAACGGCAAAGAAGTTGAAACCAGAAGTCAACTGGTCATCGAAGCAGTGGGTTGTGGACGGGAAGTTCTGGACGGCGGGCGGAGCATTGGCTGGGATGGATATGTTTGCGCATTGGGTCACTGAGAATTACGGCCAGGACGTCGCCGAGACTGGATACCTTGCGCTGGATTATGAACCTCGGGATGTGGATGGGAAGCCTGTTCCTTTGAAGTTAAGCCTAAGGGGCAATAACTAGTGGCTCGGCCACATAATCGCTGCGATTATGGTAGCTCGATGATAGTTTCTATCGCAGGGAGTCGTCAGATAAAGCTTTAACGATGGATGTTAGGTTTCCAGGCATCATAATGAAGTCTAGAGAGCAGAGTAACTCAGTGTTGCCATACAAATATAGGACATCATCGAATAAAATTCGGGTATTGATTGCTATGTGATATTATGAGCTCTATCAACGCCTTCGTAGCCAGATCTCCTGCCAGCTCCCATAATCCTCTTCCCTTCCCCTAAACGCCAACCATAAATTCGTGAGTTACCTTTATCTCCTTCTTGACGACCGCGTACTAACAACCGGTTCGAAAGCATCATCATCATCGCTAATCTCATCATCACTCAACTCTGCCTTTGCCTTCCCCTTTCCCCTCCCGCCAACCTGGCTTCCCATTTGGCTGAAATTCAGCTGCGACTGCGTCGAGGGCTTCGCTCTGGTCGAAGCAGCCCTCTTAGGTTGACTTTTCGGAACTGGCGGTTCGTCGAGCATGACTATGTCTTCGTCGTCATCATCTTCGACGAACATCCCCGTGTTTACCTTCGACTTCGCAGGTGCCTTCTTCGGCGCAGGCGTCTTCTTTGGCGCTGCAGGTTTGCGAGCAGCGGGCGCGGCGCGCTTAGCTGGAGCTCGTTTTGCGGGAGCAGGTGCAGGGGCTGGGGTATTAAAGACGTCATCGTCATCCTCCACAATTGGGCTCGCGGCCCTTCCTCTCCGGCGTGTTGGTGCAGCTGCGGCAGGAGCAGGAGTATCATCCTCATCATCATGCTCCCATGCGCCGGGCTGATCCTCCCACTCGCCCTCCATATCCGAGTCCCAGTTGTCCGGCCTTGGCTTGAGTTTCCTGGATGCGCGGCCGCGGCGTGAAAGCGTCCCTTCATGGAACTGTTTGTCAATTTGGGCGGCATAGCGCGCCATGGCGGAGTCAAGGTCCTCTTCGTCGTCTTCGAGGGAGAGCAGTGTCTGTACCTGCCCCTCGAGAGACTGATCCACAAAGACTTGCATGGCATGCTTATCGTCCTTGTCCACAAACTGGCTGACAGCGTCGCCGAATGGCGCTTGTGGGAGGATCTTGAGGCTCTGCGCGTTGAGGAACTCACGAACGAGCTTGCTAACCTTGACATTATCGATGGATAGGCTGGCTAAGACGGATTCCTCGGGCATGTCGGCCGCGCCATCTTTTTTGCTGTTTGCGGCTCCCCTGCTCTTTCGCCGCCAGAACTGGATCACATCGTTCACGTTGGCAACCTTACCGACAAAGCGGTTGGAAAAGCGCTGTGGGTTTTCGCAATCGTAGCGTCCGCCCTCAGGTGCCGTGTATTCGACTTTAAGGCGTACGAGGGGAAGGGGGACCTCGATTGGCTCGTCGCTGTCCCCGTCTTGGATTTCTAGCCAGTCACGTTTTGCTTCTTCAATTAGTTCTTCAACAACCTCCATTAGTCGCCGTGTGAGATCCTGCTTGTTTTCCTTCTTCTTGTCGAGACCTTTGAAGCGCCGGTCATCAGCGAGAACGATCTCTTTCGTAATGAACGGCCGTACTGTTTTGATGCGGTGTTTCTCGACGGTGAATTCTCGGCCAGTTACGTTCAGGATCGCAACGTGCTTTGGTACAGCTTCTCCTGGAACCAGGGATGTAGCAACTGAAGATCCAGGCTGCATGACATGGAATGAGGTTTCCGGGTTATATTTTGGGTCAATGAGGCATTCATGCTCGTGTCCCCAAACAACCAGGTCCATAAATTCAGGCAAAAAGTTTTCTGGCAGATATCCCGTTTCGCTGTGAGCATGGTGGTTCTGGTGAACGGCCATTATGTTGAACCAATCATCCTGCTGCACACCAGGCTTGAAGAACGTCACTTTCCCATCTCTGAAGGTTCTGAATAGTCGCTCATCTCTGACATTACTCATGCCATATAAAGCTAGTTTCGTTTGTCCCTTTTGCAGCAGAACCGGCTTTATAGCAATATTATCCGACTCTGGCGTCCTCCCAAAGTAGTTCAGAAGCCCCGATACTTGTAGAAGATCGAGTGAGCAAAAGTGCCCATCTCCGGACGGATCGTCGTGGTTTCCATGTATAGAAAAGACCGGTATGGCGACGTTGATGTCGGGATCTTCATAGTTGACGTGATTAAATGCCCCATCAAAGACTTCATTCGCATCGCTCAGCATCTCGAGCTCGCACGGCTTATCACCGAGGCAGGTCATCCGAAGAGAGCGCATGACTTGGTACATTGCCTTTCTGGAGGGCTTATTGTCGTGAAAAAGATCGCCCGCGAGGAGAACCATGTCGACCTGCACTTATCAGCGTTTGACTCTCAGTGACCGAAAGTGGTACGCACATCTTGTGTCTTCGCAAGGGTCAGGACTTCA
Organism: Pseudogymnoascus sp. BL308; assembly: GCA_001630595.1. Taxonomy (NCBI): domain Eukaryota; kingdom Fungi; phylum Ascomycota; class Leotiomycetes; order Thelebolales; family Thelebolaceae; genus Pseudogymnoascus; species Pseudogymnoascus sp. BL308. The sequence continues at coordinate 16,236 of LMYD01003058.1, read as the reverse complement.
TGGAAGCTCTTCCAGCTGTCATCCTTACGGATCGGATCCCGTTCCTCGTAGCCAACATGGCTGTCCGTTGCAATTAGAATTCGTATGGTATCGGCATCTGCCATGGCGTTAGATTTGTTCACTGGAATTTCTGGAGCAGAAGAGAATATTACCTCCAAGTTCAGACATCCTGCCGCCTGCCTAGTCGCAGGCGCTCAATGCCCACGTCTGCACAAATTTTGCTTCAAATATCCATGGGCAAGATACCCCCTCAAATTTCACGCCAGTTTTTTCGTCAAAAATATTCGCTGGAGAGATTTGGAGAAGAAATGTAAAAAAAAGTTATTCAGACCCCAAGCTCTCTCTGCCTGGAAGCGTCTATATCTGGGGAAACGCGACCTCCGAACACTAGCGCGGATAATCCCTGTCAATCTTTCCACCCCTTCCGAAATTTATCGCGAGACAGCTCCTTTGCGACGACGACCTCATCCAACTCACGAGTCAATCACCACTCGCAACCATGCTCCCGACACGAGTTCTGCTGGCGCGGTCAGTCTGGAAAGGTATGATCTTTGCCATCCCCTCCGCTCATCCCAATGGAACCTCCACTGACCAAACTCGCTCGTAGGACCACACATTGTCCCGTAAGCTTCCCACAGCGACCGATCCCACACACATCCAACGCAGACCAAGACTAACAAGACAGGCTCCCAATCGTGCGCTATGCACAGGGCGAGAAGGTGGTTCCCATCAGGACGCAGCAGCGCTCGGCGACGATCCTGCCGAACTTCGTGGGTCTGAAGTTCCAGGTGCATAATGGGAAGGTGTACCACGATGTCACGATCACGGAGGATATGGTGGGACATAAGTTGGGCGAATTCAGCACGTAAGTCTCCTCTTCTTCAGTGGAATGGGCATGGCGGTTGTGTATGGATAGTCTGGATGTGGGCTGGGTGGATGAAGACCCTCGGTGAAGACTGCGTGAACACGAGACCTGGACTGACAATGATTATAGGACGAGGAAGCGGTTTACATACAAGATGAGCAAGAACAAATAGACGGTGTATACATGGGAAATTTGATGGCGTTTGGGCGGTCGCTGTATGATAGCGTTATGTATGATACGGTACATTAGGAGCTTGTAAGAAAAAGAATCCAAGGAATACAATCTACGACCAAGCAGCCGAGAACTATTTGCATATCTGTAATAGCACCGTGTGTGCGGCCACGCTGTCGGCCCATCATTAGCGGTCCTTATGGCAGCACAATACTTGTACCCCCCGAAAGTCTGGAGAGTGGCTGTAGATGACAACAGCGATTACAGCAATTACAATTCGACTAACGGCGTTCAATTAGTCAGGGCTGCAATCAATAGGCTAGCTAATGACAAATGGAACCAAAGAGATACAGTAGAACCCCTGTTATAACGATGTAATTTTGACCCGACTTTTCTATCGTTATAATTGAAATATCGGTATACTGGAAGCGTAACACCATACAAAAACGCCTAATTCGTCACCTGAAAAAATATCGTTATATACGTGATTATCGGCTAAAGGGCCATCGTTATAACAGGGGTCTGACTGTAGGTTCTATCCTTTAAAGTGCCAGTATTGGTCCTAATGAGATATGGGCCCCTCTTCAGACATTTGGGCCGACACGAGTACTGCCAGAAATGTGCAAAGAACCGTGCAACCTATTGTTTCAACTGCGTGACCTTCTCGTAGTATTGGGCAGCATAAACACTCAGGATTCAGTTTTCAATAGTCTCAATTTTTCACTACCTTATCGACACAAATATCCGTTACCCCCACCTGACGTCCTTGGACAATTATTCCATCCTCAATGCCCAGAAGGCCAAACAACGAATCGAACAACGAGCACACACACGAAGAGAACAATCTGGAGCGGATCTCATACACAGCATTCCCATAACCCTTCACTTCGTCTCCTCCGTACTAAACGCAGTGGCATCGGGAACACCGTGCCAACCCACCCAACCTTTTCGTAGCCACAAAAGAAAAAAGAAAACAGCAGCCGTAGGCTCATAAAACATCATAATCTCCGTCTCGTGCTCCTTCCCGCTACCCCTAATATCCCGTTAAAACACCTGTATTACCGATATCCGGAGCGCTTAAAAGTCCCAGAAGTCGCCGCCTCCAGTCTGCGCCGCCGAGCCGGACTTCTTTGGTGCAACACCCTTGCTGAATGCGGTGCCAGCGCCGTTGATGCCGCCCTCCTTCTCGCCGTCCGAGTCATCTCCGAATCCCCAGCTGCGGCCGGCGCCCTTCTTGCCGCCCATGCCGTCACCGCCGATAACAATGCCCTTCTGCTTCTCGTTACCACCGCGCGAGCCCAAAGGCATGATGTTCTCGCTCAGCGCTCCAGGCTTGGAGCGGATAGGAGAGTCAACATTGAGGGGGATGTTCTCCTTCTGGTTACCCGCAGAAATCTTGGGGGCAGGGGATTCATCAGTCATCGAGAAGTGAGGATCAAAGTCCTTACGGCGGTCCTTGACGTTCGCAACGTTACCGAGAGGACGTTGGAACTGCCTTGAAGAAGGTGAGTCGACGTCGTCAGTTATGGCGAAGTGAGGATCGAAGTCCTTGTGGCGATCCTTTACGTTGGCCAGGTTTCCGACCTCGCGCTGCTTGGGGACTTCGGGCGTTGAGCCGTCCTCACTGTATAAGTTGTTCTTATACAGGCCTAGGCCGTTGTTAGAGCCTGCCCCGCGGGGACGGCCGATCAGTCTAGTCTGGCCCTCTGGGGCGGCTCCGTCATCCTGGAACTCGAAGTGGGTCTCCGCATCTTTGCGTGGTTGATCCAGCTTTGGCTTGCGGATTGGAGATTCTGGGGCCTCATCGTTTTCATTGCCCCACTGGACATCTTGTGCCTGGGTTGCAAGTCCCCTTGTTGGCACGGACTTCACAGGTGTATAGAAGTCCTCGAAGCCCCACGACGACCCGTGCCTGCTCTTGGGCGCTTGGGTCTCATTCGTCTTTGCTGCAGCACCGGTATCATCGTGGGCAACTCCCGAACCAATGTCAAAGTGATTATATTTCTTGGGATTTGGCTTGGTGAGGCTGACGGTAGACTTATGTCCGGTCGATTGCTTGATAGGAGTATTCTCGTCGGTATCGAAGATCCTCGAGGGCTGGTAGTTCTTTCCCGCTCCACTCTTCGGTGCAATGGCGCCGATAGCAGAGTGCCTGTGAGATTCCGGGCGGCTATCCCTCGCTGACGCAGTTGGGTTCTCGTCAAACTCGTCGGTTTCTTCATGGTCAAAGATTCTTGAGGGCTTGTAGTTCTTTCCGGCTCCAAATTTGGGCGCAATGGCGCCTACAGCCGAGTGCTTGAATGGGGAATCTGAGTCTTTCTCGTTCGCTGATGCGTCCGCATTCTCTGTGGAGTCTTGGCCAACAAATAGGTCATGGTAGTCGCGTGGTGGGGGCTTCGCTGATGCGCGTGGCGCAATCACTGTTGGCAGTTGCTCCGGTTCCTCATCCGACTCGCGGGGCGCGAAAAGGGCTAATGAGGAGTGAGGGTCGCGTGTAACGTTCGTGGAGTTTTCGCGGGACCTGCGAAGGACTTCGCCTTCCTTCTGATACGGAGCAGCAGATGGCGCGGCAGGCTTCTCGGCAGAAGTAACGCTGGATTGGATCAGTTTGACCTGGTCTTTTCCATCGCGTATGGGCCAGTTTCGTCCAGTCTTTCCAATCACATCGATCAACTTTAGGAGAGAGCCCTGGTCCCAGTTCAGTCGGATTTGAGTTATTTTGCCATTCGCATCGAAGGAGACAATGTGGATCTACAGAGCCAAGTTTATTAGCACATACAACGGCAAGTGGACTGGATCGAGTAACGTACAACTAGAAATGTGACCTCGCGATCAGCGAGGAAATTGTCGTCGATCCCGGGAAGGTATGCCCCTCCTCCATTGATGAACTCAACCGTCAACTCCGTCTCGACAGCCAGAGAGCTTGACCCGTCAACAACGTCAATGATCTTCTCAGACTTCTTCTTGATCTTTTTCGTTTGGGTGTTCAAGTGCTTGATGATCTCGGCTGGGCCCTGGAAGGTCGTGAGCGTCGTAATGTAGTGGAGCGAGGCATTCTCGGCCAGAAAGCTGGAGTTTGGCGTCGCCAAGTACTGCTGGTAGGCAGCTTGAAGCGCCATCTTGTCCGTGGTGTCGGGAGGACCTCAGAAGAGACGAGTATCACGTTGGTAACGCGATTCAATTGGAAGAGTCGCGTTGAGCAGAGATAGAGTGGTGAGCGCTTTCTTCCTTGACAGAATGGCAGAAAGAGTGATGGGTTGTGTGTGGGTTATGGGGGGCAACTGTGTTATTCTTTTGCGACGCGACTTCCAATTAGTGGCTATAACCGCGGTTAATATATCAATTATCAACTTTAATATTTATCCACCACAGCGAGGGCAGAGATGGAGGAGACCAAACAGTATTTATTGTTTACAATGTACAGGGGGCTAATTCGAAGAAAGTGTTTCAAGGGGAGAGTCTAGCTTGGCCTGGATTGTTTCGTCTCTTTTGCGATTTCCGATTTCCAAAATTGGCGGGCCTTATCGCGTCTCGAAGTGGCCTAGCAACGGATTGTTAAACGGCCTAGCAACGCCTAGGAACGAGCCAAAATTGGCGTCAGTACACGTGTTACAGGCACCAGGGGCCATGTGCTAATGTTTTAGATTTTCCGGGGTATTATTCTAGCACCGAACGCGTCAAAACAAGCGAATCACGGGCGAGGAGGTCTGTTGGTGACATGTGAATTGTTCTTTATTCGACGAGAAAAGCAAGTATACGGAGTATATTTAGAATATTGTCTGACTTCAGATGAAAGGGAGCCTGTCTCCTCAATAAGAAAAGAAATACCACTGCCACTCAAGTCCAAGTTCCCAACCGGAGATCTGCGTTCATTGAAAGAAAATGGCTCGTGAGCACTGGCCTATCCAAGAGAAAGAACGACCACTCACATCCGAGTTCTGGACGAGAGTCGCTCTCAATAAAGAAACAGCTTCTAGGCACCAATCCCCAGTTACACAAGAACCAAAAGCCCATACAGCCCTTGCCACCTTTCATCCATCTCAAACTGACGGAATGCGCAGGCTTCCCTTTCTCGTATGACGCGCCTGGAAAACCGCAAATCCAGGCAGGATGTAGTCATCGGAGAATCCGCAAGTAAAAACCTACTGCTGCGTCAACGTTATGTTTACAGGTGGGGATTACAGACTTACATGGCCCTTGCATCCGTCAGTTAGACGCTGATCTTGATCTCTGCGCTCTCTGTGAGATGTTAGCAAGCTTTCAGGGCTGGGGGGACGTACCGTATCGGAGCTATGAAGCCATGATCGTGTTCAAGGTAGAGATAATCTTGCATATCTTTCCTATGTCATGTCAGTATTTCCTGGCCAGAACACCACTTGGCATTATAATGCGGCGTCTTGGGTGTGGAGTCGATGGAACCCCCTCGTCTGATAGGACATTTAGACCCTGTTTGGGGGACGACAGAGATCCGCCTTTCCCCTAGCGTCCCCCAGGGTTCAATATTGCCAATATCTGCCATGTGTTAGCTTTCAAGTGGAGGGGGAGCACTGACCGGATTGGGTAATTTTTGATGGCAACTCAAAGATGGGAGACTGTTCTCCAGGGGGTCCGAATTGGGAAGCAAGTGCCCACTGTGGTACTCTCTGTATTCAGTCAGCATGAGTCACGGTGCAAGGAAACTCACAGGTGAGTGCCGAAGCCGATGAGGGCTGGCTTGATGTCTGCGAATGTGATTTCTCGGGAGAATGACCGACCTTATATGCACAAACGCGTCCTTTCACCACGAATCATCTCGCCGCCTGTTTTGAATTCATTGTTCCTGGGCCTTGTTATCAATTTAGAACAATGGACATGCCGCGCAGCGTGACTCCAATGGATCCAATGCCATTCATTGAGTGCTTTGTGCGTCGTTGAAAGAGCTTTCAAGTGGAAGCCTACTGATCAATATGTGTCGCCGAGAGGGTGACAGGAGGCGACGGAAAAATGAAGTGCCCGAAACAACTCGCGTGGTATTCGGCATTGAAGCACATCGAGTGCATCCGACCAAATATTTCTTTCTTCCGCGTACTGGTCGAGTTCAAGCATGACGAGAATCACCACGAGAGGTTTTGTCCGTGTCGTGTGCTGTCTGCACCTTCCACCGGATGAGACCATGGAAACAAATACCGCGGGTAGACAAAACGATAACGACGGGACAAAACATGTCACGGTTTCTCGAGTCATTCCTGAGCTTGGTCCTGTTCCTGAATCTCGCCTAGCGAGATCGAGACTTGTCAGGGCCATCAGATGTGGCTCATCAACAGTCACAGGTCGTTTTCCATCGCCTGATATTACAACTCCGGCAGAAATTGTTTCAAAACCATCGAATAATAACCAACGAGATGCTTCTGCACAAACTGATTTCGACGGCGGTCTCGGGCAAAACAGCTCTCAAAGATCTCGACACCGGACTTCTATTCCTACGATTCTTCGGATTGGGAGGGCTGTGCTATCAGGATCAGGGACAGATAAGAGGAGGGTGGCCCAGTGCAGCCAAGTAAGAGAGGAACAAACTGTCGCTGGGCAAGTGGATCTGCGAGAATCCCCAAGAGAGGGCGTTGGAGAGAGGCAAGATGCACCCATGGGACTACACCGGCCCAGAGAAAGCGCTGTTGGGAAATGGAAGGAGGCAGCCCACCAATACATCGCATACCGCCGAGGAAACTGAAAGTACTCTCCATAAATCCTTGTTTGTAGTCTGAACCAAAAATAAACTTCATTTGGTGAGGATATGTGATATCAAATTGTGAGAACCTCCTGAAACCTAAAGACCAAAGATAGCTATACATAGCAGTAGTGTTCATAACAACCATAGCTGAAGCAAGGCGTTCAACCCTTCAGTGCTACAAGAGATAGACTAGTTACTCGCAAATAGAACGAAAGTGATAAATTCTGTGTTTAAATTGCCAATATAAATCCAAACCTGTACATTACCTCTTGTTGGACTGAGAACAATTTATAGGTCCGTGCGTCCTTCCCTCCTCCAATTCAACATTCACATCATGTGACCACGCGTATCCTACTCGCATTGACGCGTCTGTCGCATAACTTAATGTGCGCATAAGCATACACTCCAATGAAATACGATGGAATCGCGTCGGGTCATTGCCGACTCAGACGATGATTGCTCGTCAATAAGTGCTGAAAGTTCCCCTCAAAAAAACAGGCCAGTCGCTCCAGCCGCCCTCCCCAATGGCCATATAACAGAAGCCACCCCGCCATCGGTTTTGGAACCATCCCTGCGGTTAGGAACAGGCTCGACAGGTTTGCCTCCAACGCTCAACGACTGTGCCACACTGACAATCCATACAGACTCTGTGCTCTTCGAACGAATCCGCAGCGAATATTGCGGTGCTCTTGATATCACATCGACAAACGAGTTGGCCCCAGAACTCTCCCCACGTCCGCCGTGGCTTGACGAAAGAATCATAAACCAGAGAATGTCTTCTTCGGTCTCCCAAGAAAGCGTCAAGAAGTTTAAACGGAGCAAAACAATGCATGGCTCGTCGTTTGCCTCTATTTCAGATCCGACTACCTCCAATAGGAAGGCAAAGCGCTCGAAAAGTATGAAGTCATGGGAAGGGACGACACAAGTTACAAGCCCCCGCCAAACCAAAGAGCTACAGCACGGGAATGGAGGTGGAGAAGAAAGAGAAAGGGATGAGTGGGACTTCCCAGGCAGCAGTGCTCCGGGAACTTCAGCCGTGATTCTGAAGAATACACGGCTTGAAAAAACAATAGCTGAAAGAACAGACGAGTTGGAGCTTGTGGGAAGCATTCCATCCGCAATACCCTCAGAAATTTATGATATGGGCACAGAGACTGGAAGCAGTGGCTTGATAACTTATGGAAAGGTGAGGAGGACGAAAACCATGGGCAACCAAGTGCCAAGTTCGTCGCCGTACGTGGAGCCACGACGAAGGTCAAGGGATGACAGCGAAACGGCCGTCGAGAACAAAAAGAGCAAAACTAGGCAAGGGGGCGAAGGAGAACTGTTTCCCATGCTGCCAAAACCTAAGCGGAATAAACGAGTCCAGTCCGCCAACGACGAGGCACTCGATAATGCGAGCATCGCTGTAGTTGAGGAGCCACAGCTGCCACGGCTTAACGCCTTCCCAACGTCCTTATCACAGGAACCCCGTCACGAAATCAAGAATACCAGCACTGAACCAAGTAGCGTTCAAGTTCCTCATAGTATCAGCCAAGAACTTCGAGCCCAATTGACGCATGGCTACGAACATGTTTCAAATGATATCGGTATCAGCGACGGCTTTGCAGAGCAAGTCTCACTCGTCAAAGCAACAGATTCCGACAAGGCCACTTCAGATCTCATGGCCAACAAAACGCCAACAAGAACTGTTCCAAACAGCCCCCGAGATACCTCACAGGATGTCTTGGCCATCTCAGATAATAAGTCGGGGGTTGCGTCTTCCGAATTGCCTTCATTTGATAAAGGTCTTACCACGACGGTCATGGTAAATATGTTAACAAGTAGCCAAAATGAGGGATATATGCGCTATGGTGCGGTCTCTAGCGACAACAATCACATCTACTCGCTGCCAGACATGATGGAGCCAGCCAGGGCATTAAAACTCACAGATGCATCCAGCACCGTTCCAAACGAGACTCCTCGTCCAGACCGCACGGCCTTTTCTCCTACCACAATTCCAACAGAAGCTACCTTTCCGATTTCATCGTCCCCTATCGTCAATTCGAGTAGGAAGATCAAGAGGTCAAAGACTGGGCTTTCGTCCTCGGCAAGTAAGCCGAATCAACAGAAAATGTCTCGTCACAAATCTATGGACTATTCAAATAGAGAAGCTTCTGTCGACGAGCTCTCACTGTCTCAGCCGCGACACCAAATTTCACCCATTCGTGCCGCCCATACCGTGTCGATTGAGCCTCTGAATGATAACAAAGCCACAACGGTCGACTCTACGACCTCCGTCAATCCGCCCACGAAGCGGAAAGTTCACGATGCTGATCTTCAAAGCTCGCAAGATTTTGGCCAGGTGACGGAAATGTACCAACCGCGTCTCAGTGCCAGGAGATCAAAGAGCATGAGTGCGAAAGCAGACATTATTGCAAACGAACAGTTTGCCAAGGGGTTGCCTATGAAGAGAAAGAGGAGTAAAATTACCAAGGCGAAGGAGGTCGTGGAGGAGCCTTCGGCTGACGAGATCGGCCCTTCAGACGAATCAGAACAGGATCAGGAGGAAGAAATTGAAAGGCCAAAAAAGCGGAGCAAAGCACCACCCGCCCTCCCCGATACACCGAAGTCCGGAACAGATTCCCACGATCGAGTTGTTGAGGTTGACAAGGCCGCGCCACCTAAACGACGGGGACGACCTGCAAAGGCTTCTGCAGAGAAGTCGGCACCAATCATCGAAGATTCTGACATGGACGACGATGATATTGAACCCACGCAGAAGCCTGTGGTAAAGAAAGCACAGAAAGCCCAATCTAAATCAAAGGAAATATTAGCGAGCGATGAGGATGACGATTCAGGAGATGTCGACACGGTGCATGCACCAAGTCACACCAATCCCACGAAACACAACATTTCTGCACCACCTCAGTCAACGCCACCCCCGAAACCGACGAAGGAGTTGCAGACGCCGAGCAAACCATGCACACCGCATAGTCCTCTCCAGAGTGGGAAGGTGCCGTATAGGGTTGGGCTGAGTAAGAGGAATCGCATTGCGCCGCTGTTGAAGATGATCAGGAAGTGAGGAGGGAGATAGTTGGGAGGCGTTTTTTTTTGGACTGGAGAATATCGATACCCATTTGCTTGTTTTGGCCCCGAAAGGGGGTTGGCTATGATGTATGGCTTGCGAGGTTCTCTGCTTGTTGCGGTGATGAATAGCTACGAACTAATGAGAACTTGTGATTCAGACATTATAAACACGAGTTTTAATGATAGTCTCTCATAAAAAAGAAGTGCAGCTTGTGAACTGATATCACAGGTGTTAATAATAGTCCCTCACATTAAAGAAGTGCAGCCTGTGAACTGATACCACAGGTTCTAATGATAGTATCTCATAAAAACGAAGTGCAGCTTGTGAACTGATACCACAGGTTTTAATGACAGTCTCTTATAAAATCGAAGTGTAGCTTGTAAACTTATATTACACACAGATTAAATCTATTTATTAGAGACTATAATGCTTATGTCACTCTGTTGATAGCTGTGAACTGTCAAATGTTTTCTAGACATTATGATGAAACACTTCAATAATAGACTCTCATAAAATAAAAGCATAGCTAATAAACTATCCTTGCTCCTCTACCTGCAAAACCGGTCCAAACGACACGCGCTCGATCACATAACAACCAAAATCCACACCCTTGATCAACCCGACAATAATGAGATCTCCTCTTGTGCCCTCGATATTAAACCATCAAGTTCCCGACCTATCCGTGCCGTCTTCATCTTAAGATCGTCGAAGTCCTGGATCCCGAAAGTCTTATCCCGTCTAGTGTGCTCTTCTAACTGTGCCAACCGGCCGAATAGCGTACCGGCTTTATTAAGTGTAATGCATGTCTCCAGCCTTGCTTTGTATCTGGCCTGCATGAAACGCCCACCCTCCTTTTTGTTTTGAATGTTGCTGTCCGTCGCGCTGGTCAACTCTGTGCCACTGTCTGTAGAGATATTACTTTCTACAGCGAATTCCCCGTAGCCTACGCGTCTCCCCTCAAACAAGCCTGTCTTCATTGTTTTAAGCTGACCTTCAACCTTGTCAAGCCGATTATTAGACTCGACTTTCATCTTGTCAAGCATCTCCTTGATCCCCTTTAATTCGAGTTCTGTCTGGGATGGCGGCGCAATAGACGTATCTTTAGGCTTCCAGACTTGATTGTCCTCTTTTAATTTAACCTCGTGCAACTTGTGAGACTTCTCTCCTTCCACATGACGCGATAATACATCCCTAGAGAGAGGTACTTTATACCTTTTCAGATATTCACTATCTGCCTCGCGAAGTAGGTCCACAAGATCCGAGTTGGGAACTCTTATAAACGTTGGCTTAGGAATCCTCTGGTAAGGAGTGGCTCGTGCTACGCGAAGTAGCTCCACAAGGTCCAACTTAGAAAGATCCTCAAAAGGCATATGCTGCGCCTTAATAGACGTCGTAGGAAAGGATTTGCCTCGTGCTTTGTCAAGTTGCGCCGCGATACTTGCCGGTGGAGGCATTGAAGCCTTTTCTCGTTGCAAGTCAAGAAGTTCTATAAGATCTGACTTCATGAGATTTTCTAGCGACTCGTTTGATTCCAAGTAAAGTCGATTTAGAAGACCGCTGTAAAATTGTCGCTTTTTTTCCTTTTCAGCTTCGGTCTCGGAGTTCCACTTCTCGATTATGTCAACTTCCCACTTCTCGGCTTCGGTCCTTTGGTCGACTTTCGACTTCTCCAAGTTACTAGGAGACTGGTCCATTGTCCCATGACCATTCTCATAGCTCTGGACTTCCGAGTATTTAGGCAGTTGCTCGTCAGTCGTACAAAGCCTTTGTGCAAGTGCCGCTGTCTCTTCTTGGCGCCTAAAGAACGCCTTCCAGCTGTGCTTTACCATGTTTGTGGCAGAGGAATTGAGCAAAAATAGTTGCAAGGTGATAGAAAATTATGTCCCTTTTGATTTTTTCGAAGGCTAGAACAGTTGTATGATTTCAAGTGCAAGACAATGAAAGTGGTTGTGGGGGGGGTAATATATAGGAAACTGGCACTCGGATGATAATCTAACCTGCTCATACGACATACATCTCTGGCCATAGATCTATATGCTTAGTCTGTGAGCTATTAAAATAGGTTTCAAAATAGTAAAATAGTGAACGGTGGTTGTCGCTCCACTCAGCGTGACTGGTCGCTTTGACTTGAGCTATAGCTACTGTCAAGACTGTTACCATGCATAGTCCCTCTTCAGACTTTGGGCGGCGCTAGTACTCGTGCCGCCTAAAAGTATAGAGGCTCGTACCAGCAATTTTAACTGACATGATTTATCTCGTTGGGTATACTTCTTAGTAACTAGCTTACTAGTTTCAAACATGAGTGAATAAACGCTTCTACTAGAACTATGGTTCCTGTAAACACTGTTTTTATGCATAGTCACTCTTGAGACTTTAGGCGACGTCAGTACTCGTCCAGAAAAAGTTTATTTACAGTTTATGCTACTATAAGCGCACAATAATGAGATCCAGTAACAGCTATATATGCTATATATGAATAAATCGAAGTTATACGAACAATAACAATAATTCTCATAACGATGTCGTTCATCCCCTGATCATCATCCCTGTCCTTGCCTGGCCGCCCCGTCCTCGATTGCCGCCGCTCCGCTCGACGCCGAAGCCAAGAAACGCACGAACCAACCACTTCCGCTCATCCATTCCGCCCCACCCCTACAATGTCGCACCCACGAATCACCGCGCCGACATTACGTCACCTGACAGGGACCAACAAGGCTGAAGCTCAGCCTGGTTCTCGTTTACCGTTCGGGTGAAGGGAGGGAGAATGGATCGAGCGATTTGGGACGCTTGTGCTCCATCTAGTATCTTTGTCCGACTAACGATATCTCCTGATCTGTTCTCTTTACTAAATGATTTGACGAGGGAAACCTGACATTGGACGAGAATCAAGCCACAGACGGAACTGAAACAGAAAGAGAAACATATAGGGGAAGAGAAAATTCCAGACAAAGCTATCCGCATATGCAGGTGCTACCACGATCACAAGCCAACTCAAGCAATATAAGACGATCCAACTCCACACAAACACACCACGAGAACTTCTACAACCACACTCTGGAGCAGAAGTCCTACCTCAGCATCGGCTCCCTTTCTCAACCACCAACGATTCTCCGCTCCCAGCGCACCACAATATAACGATGCCATCCGCCATCCCACTCCCTCTGCAAGCCCCCAAACCAACCGCCCTCCTCCAACCCCTCCTCTCCGCCATCCCAACCGGCCAGCTCCCACAACCCCCACCCCCCGTCCTCCCACACCTCTCCCCCATCCTTCGACAGCGCGTCAAGCTCCTCGCAGCCCCGACACAGCCATGGCTCCCTCTCCTCACCTACGCCAGCGACGACACAGGGGATAAGCTGATCGAACTCGCGCACGGGGAGAAGTTCGAGCCGCACCCTGTGAGTGGGGAGGTGGAGGTGGATGTTGATTGGGAGGATGGACGGGAGGTAGTGGTGCGGTATCGCCGCGTGGATGCCGAGACGATGTGGGCAAGGATCGAGATTGTTGGGCTCGGTCTGTGGGTCCGTTGCGTATACTGCGTGGGTGACACAGAGGGTCCGGTGGATGGGTGGAGGATTGGGGAGGTTGGCGTGTTAAGCTCAGTGGAGAGCGAGGGGCAGTGGTTTGAGGGTTTGGAGGCGGCGGAGCAGGCGTTCAAGGCGGGGAAGGTGAATGGGGCGTCGGTGGCTGGGATTCCTACGGTGGCTGAGCCTGTAATGGATGATGAAGATGAAGATGACGATGCGGCGTACTGGGCTCAATATGACGCTACGCCCGCTGCGACACCAGGGCCGGAAAACAGATCCCCCGCTCCCCCCAACGTGCGCCAGGCACCCGCGAATGGGGGTAGCCAACTCGATGGCGGCGCCGAGGACGCCTATTTCGCGCAGTACGCTGCTGTCCAGCCCGCGCTCGACGCACATGATCCTGACGAGGCGGGAGCGAATGGGGAAGTGGAGTCGAGTCTAGGTGCACAGCACGAGCGGGAGTTTGCTAGCCCAGCGGTGGTGGGTAACGATAACGGGAATGGTATTGCGGAGGCAGAGCGGGCAGGGAGAGAGAGGGATGCACAGATTGAGCAGCCGCGGCCGCGGTCGGCCGCGTCAAGTACGAGTGGGCGGTCGGCGGCGGTGGAGGTGCTGGAGGAGAAGGTGGAGAGGGAGGGGAGGCATGATACGGCTGTAAGACAGCATATTGGGGCCAGTGTGAAGAGTTTGTATCGGTTGGCGCGGGCGGCGGGGATGGAGAGGGCGGAGTTCAGAGCGTTGGTCGAGACGGAGTTGGCGGTTATTGGTGTGGAAGAGGATGAGGATGAGTATTAGCTGGTGGGAGGTAGAGGGTTGTGAGGATCTGTTGGTGGGAATGCAGTGGTCAGGCACGGTGGATGTGGGGATTAAGAAGAGGATCTGGGAACGGAAGGGAGAAATGGACTCCATTTAGCATTTTCTGTGGGTTGGTTTCGAGCGTTGCATCTAGTATATATTAGGAGGTAGCATTGGGATGGACTTGTTTGAGAGTATATATACTGCACTGTACAAACTGGCTATTTTTTATCCGTGGGGTAGTTCTTGATTATGAATATGGTACTCGATATGCCTTAAATTCTAGCAAGTGAGCTCTTTAGCTGAGGATCGATAGTAGCAATCTGACCCGATAGAATTTATCTCTTCACCTTTATTTGTGAGTAACTAGCCTATTGGCTGCAGCCGAGTAGTGCCCGATCCCCTTTATTTTAGTCATAGTTCCCATAGACATATCTTTCGTGCACAGTTCTTCTCAATGCATTAGGTGGGGTGAGTAATGGTAAAGAGTAGGATGTTACAAATAAGATCCTACCAAGGAATTATAAGATGGGCCGATATCAGTTACCAGCTATTCCAGTTACTAGCGCTGTCAGAAAGGGGCGGAGTTGAGTAGCATTTTCACTATGTCGGAGGCTATTTTAGTTTATCAGACGACGCATTTGGCTAGAGATATAAGTGTATATGGTGCGAGCAGGTGGAGTCATCATTTCAGCCCATATACCCTTCACTCTCCCACGCACCATATTTCTTGTCTAGCTTCTGAAACTACAACAGAGAGTCACGAAAGATTAAGGAGACGGACGGCAGGCAGGATGGTCGAACTATATGCTGCCTTTTCGGTACTGTCTATGGACAATGGCACAAGAGACGCAATTATTATCACATTGGCGGGAATTCTCTCTCACTTTTTATGGTACATAGTAAAGCATAGCTAGATGGCGTGCTTCAGGAATTCAGAGACTCGAAGACCACATTCCAATTGTAGGAACTGGGACTTTGGCAATGGGCATGACGATCAACGAAACATTTTAGAGAATCTTCTTCGCAATCAACGAGATGAGGCGAACAAAGAACGAGACGATGCTCGAAAGCGACGAGATGGGGCATACAAAGAATGAGACGAGCTGCGCAAGGCGAAACTTGAGAGTGGCAAGAAATATGATGAGTTGAGCGAGAAGCTTCGGAAAGGAACTGAACGGCGATCTATACAATTAAACAACGATATGACGAACGGCTTAGAAAGGCTACAGACCAGACGGTAGCCGCAAAGGCAGTTTCATTGGAAGGGAAATGCGCAAATTGCGGTGGTATCGGTGCGGGAGATAGTCCTGTAACAATCGGCTACGCAAAGTCGATGGTTACGACGGGGGATATCCAGGAGGAGGGGAAACATGCGCGCCTGCTGCAGCTTAGAGACAAAGCAAGGCAAGAAATTGGCGATGTGATTAATAGATCCTATAAGGTATATAGCTGGATTTTAAAGTTGGATGTGTATGTTGAAGAAAATAATTCGTTGGGGGTTAAGGTCTTACGGAGTTTATGGATGATGTAGGTGGGAAGCTTGATTATTTAGTAGCAAGATAGGGGGGTGAGCGAACAACTCGTTATGTGTGTTGTGGGAAGCATATGGCTATATTATTTTAATCTCAGTGACAGAAACTACTCCCATCATCCACAGTCACTATTAATGCTTTGCTGCAACACAAGTACTGCAGACCAAGATTCGAGAATCAATTTCTATCAGACACAATATATTAATCAGTCATCCATACACCTAAACCCGATCTTCAACCCTCACCGGCTCCCTAAACGGATTAACAGCCTCATCATCCTCATTATGCACCGAATAATTCGAAGTACTCCTCACACTCTGCTCATCCCGCACCTCATAACCCGCCGTACTCCTCACGCCCTCCCCGTCCCCCTTCGGCGTCCTATCCCCCATCTCCAAGCTCCCCGGTCCCTCTTCCCCCGCCCTCTCCCTCTCCTTATCCCCATACCCCTCGACCTTCTTCCTCTGCGCCCTCGCACAAAAAACCACCGTCAAAACCCCACCCACAACCACCAACCCCGCCAACCCCAGTCCAAGCCCCAACTCCAACGCCGTAGACTTCTTCTT
>LMYD01003057.1:0-19683 GCA_001630595.1 Pseudogymnoascus sp. BL308 | reverse complement strand
GGAGGAAATCGTCGTCTTCGGTGGCGATGCCGGTGGTGAGTTGGGTGGTGGAGGCGTATTGGATGGAGGGACGGCGGGAGGGGGTGCGGGACCAGGGCTGGGCTACGGAGAGAGACCAGTTGGTCGCGAGGGGGGAGTTGCGGGTGAGAATGTTGCTGTCGGATGGGGCCCAGCCGAAAGGTGCGCTGTCGGTGGACGGGCGAGGGAGGTCCGAGGAGGCGATGGACGCGGGGCGCGGGCTGGTCGGGTCGCGGTCGGTGAGGGCGTTCGGGTCATCGATGCTGGAGCCGAACATGTTGAAGCCGCGGCGGCGGCGGGGGAGATTTCGGTTTGGCGCGGGGCCGTTGCCTTCGGTGATCTCGGACACGGTGCTAGCGCGGTTGAGGAAGGGGATTCCGCCCCAGCCAGACGTGAAGCTCGTGCGGCGGTTCTTGATAGCGGCCGCGGCGTCGACGTCTTCCTGGCGTGGGAATGACTGACTCTGTCCGGGTTTGAGGGAGCCAAGCGGATGACCGACGTCGCTGCTTAGGGTCTTTGCGCGCTGCTTGCCGGTGAAGGCGAAGAGGTCGCCAAATCGCTTGGTTACAGGTTGTGGGCTTTCAGAGGTTGGAGAACCAATGACGCCGAAAGCACCGCCTGCGGAACCGCGGGAGCCAATAGGGCGCCTCTCCGAATCAGGATAGCTGTCTTGCGATTGTAGAGAGAAGCGGAGGTTCTGCTGGGAATTCCGCGGACTGGAGATCAGACTGTCTGAGTGACTCGATGATCCTGGAGACTGCTGCTCTTCGGCTTCGTAGATTGACGGGCCAAGGGTAGGGAACTGGGAGGGGCCAAGAGAGCGCATTGGCCTCTCCATCGGATCATCATCGAGAAATATATTCGATGGCAGTAGCGATGTCGCGGTTGGACTGAGAGGTGCACCAGCAGTGAGGGAACGGATATCAGCCTCGCTCATGCCATGATGATGGTCAGGGGAAGTGCCAGCACCAGAATTAGCGCTCATGTCGAAATACGGCCCTGGAGCAAAGCTTGGGCCAGCATTTAGAGCCATATTATTGTAAGCACTCGCGCTGGGAAAGGCCGAGTCTGTAATCGGATACGCATCGACCGGCGAGGATATCGTGTTTGTACGTGACTTGCGCTGTCGATTCCGACGTTTTGGCCGTGGCTGTCCGCTGATATCGAATGCCACCCCAGAGCTTTCGCCCATCGGAATAAGGGGGTTGGCAATTTGACGTGCGCTCAGAATCTGAAAGTGTGCCTGTGCCTTGTGGAGGTCTGTCTCGAGGTTTCGAACAGTGATGCTCTGCGCATTGTACCTTGTCATCAACTCCCGTTCTGTATGGTCCCATTGTAAATCCCGAAGCCTATCAGCAGCCTCCAGGGCTTTGGCTTCCTCATCCTGGGCGCCAGGGAGTTTCTGCCTCTCCTCCTCCAACTCCTTGATCTGCAGTCCCTTGACACGGATTTCCTCCTCCATAGAATTGAGCGAGTTTTGCCGTTTCCTCAGGATTTTCTTCAACTCGTCCACCTTCTGGGTTGCGTCCGTCGCAATCTTATCCTTCTCCTTCTCCCACAGCTCCCTCTCCGCCTGCATTTCCTGGATATCCTTCTCCCACTTCTTCATCTCATCATTCATCTTATTCTTCTCCGTTTCCCGCTCTCGCACCGCCTTCTCCTTCTGCGTCTTCCTTGTCTGTGCTTGGCGGTTCACTCGTTCCGACGAATGAACTTCCTTCTTCAGCCTCTCGCTCGCATCCTCCTTCTCCTTCAACAGCTGCCTCTTTTCGTCCCTCTCTCGTATCAGCTCCGCCATCTGCGCCTTGAACTCATCCGCATCCTTAGCCACCTGCCCAATCACCTCCTCTGTTTCCCCGCGTATCGATTCAAACCGCTCCGTAAGTTGTAGCATGGATCCTTGTGGTAAACTCGACGGTATTGGTGGTTGCTCGCTCGCGGTCGACGGCGAGTGCTTCCTTGCACCCGTGTTCCTCCTTGAGCCAGCACGGCTGTTCGGCTCTCGCGCCAGCGCCGATAAGCCTTCGGGCATCGAAGCTGCCTCGATCCCAACTCCATGGCTGCGAACGCCTGCTGACTCGTCGCTGCTGTCAACTACGGCGCCTGCAGCGTCGTCGCTTGCGAGGTTGTTCACTATGCGCCCGCCCAGGTCTGGTCGTCCATCGCGGTTGTACGTCCGTAGGCGAATGACACGGCTGCCGGCTTGGAAGTTATTGTTGCCCACGGCTATGACTCTGACGTTGTAGAAGTGGCCCGGCTTAAGTCCTGTTACGGTGATGGCGGTCTCGAGACGTGATGATTCACCAACTAGAGAGCACGAATTAGCGATATGTTCACAGATATGAGGAGTGGGGTAGTAGCTACCGTTGACACCGTTGACCTGGATCAAGTACTTCTTGAGCACCACCTTCGTGTGTCCAGGCCCAGCCCAGTGAAGAGTGACAGCATCGGCCTTGATCCCCGCCAATGAGACCTCCGGGGGCTCTGGAACTTCGACGCCGAGGATATTGATGAGATCTGGGACCGGCTTCCAGAGGGTGAGCCATGCGCGGTGAAGGAGCCTGCAGGGTACGGTCAGTTTCATGCCCCTCTAGGAATCTGCTCGCGTGCGGACTCACCAGACGAGGGCGCCACAGGTCACAATCGACTGGACGAGAGACATGTCGGTGTCGGTGGCATGGCTCAACAGCCAGCGCGTGAGCTCACTGTAGTAAGCGATCGCATTCATGCAGATGGCTCGCGGGCAGGAGTGAGTGAGTGATGAGGGAATTATGAGGGATGGCGATGGCGATGGCGAGTATTGTGAGCCGGGGGAGTTTACTCAGGCTATACGCTGAAGAGTGAGGAGTGAGGAGTGCGGAGAGAGGAGTAAGTAGTGGATAAAACGACGTTGGGAGGATCGAGGCACGGCACACACATAGCGTACAGTAGACAATAGAGACACACAAACACCCTTTCGGTCCCGCTTTTGCAGCTTGATTAAGGGCCTTTCTGCCGTCTTTCGCCCTCGCATTTTCTTTTTTCCTTGCTCTTTCCCTTTTGGCCATGACAAGCCAACGGCGACCCGGACGAGTGGGGCGGGGCGGAATAGTCTTGGCGGGTATTCTTGGCAATATTATTCTTTCTAATGGGATTTCTGGGCGAGTAGGAGCGATGCAATGGCGCCTTGCGCGGCTGTCGGACTGACAGGATAAGTTAGAGCGTATGCAGTATGCAATATAACGGATGCGCTTTGGGTGTAGTTTATATACAGGGGAGTACTGTAGGGAGGATGAGGATGAGAGGAATGTTGGGGAATATTTGAGGCGTCTCTTAATTGGGTGGCCTGCAGCTGGTATAACGGCTGAAGCTTGAGCTATCCCGCCTTTAAGAAGAGCATGCATATATCGCGCAAGGGAGGTGAGGGAAAACCAACAAGATAATGAATGTTGGGCCGCCGATGACTTGATAGTATGAGTATTATACCTGACATACGAATATACTTAACGCTATGAATGGATGGATAGCCTGGAGCAGGGCAGCAACGGCCTATTACTGTACAGTACATCTTGTCGTACGTCCATCCTAGTAGGGAAGGAACGAAAGTGGTCTATCGCGGTTGCCTGTTGGGGAGGAGAACATTTCGAGGGTTATTCGATAAAAACACCGGGGAGTGCATGCGGCGGTATATCCTGGTCTATGGAGCAACAGGCAAGCTCCTCTCTTATTCCCTACCCTGCTCAGAAAAGTCGATACTACAGGACAGGTCGACTTCCAACAGCATGCAGCTCTGCAGAAGTGATATATCGGGATGAGCCGGCCTGCGAGGAAGTAAACGGGCAGAAGAGTCTGACGTAGCCAGCTATATGCAGATATACAGGGGATGACCTTCCGAGAAGAGTCGAGGATGCATAGCTTGTGTGCAGTGCAGCCAGTATAAATGCGCGGCGACAACACCGAGGAGAGTGCATGTGTTGGAATGTATGGCGACGAGACAGCTTGGTGGTGACAACGACAGTACTCCGAGAGACTCTAGGTAGTATTAATAGTAGTCTTAATACCTCTTCATACCTCCCGAAGACTGATCCCACTAGAAGTCCTGTCTTGTATCCCACCGTACATGCGAATGTCAAAATTTCCCATTATGAAAACACAGTCATCCGCCACTCGACTGACACACACTATCGGAGTCGAGTGAACTGAAAGCAGAAGGGATAGGTCGGGATAGTACTTGATGTATACTTCCGATTCAATATGAATCATATACCACCCCAAAGTACCACCCCGTACCATCCCTTTGCATCCCTTCCCATCCCCGCGAGCCGAGGCAGAGCGCGGAACTACTGTAAGCCACCCCGCCGGGCCTCGTGGCTCACGGAACGGCCGCTGTTTGCCCCGTAGAAAGAAGAGAAGGCTGCAGCCTGCAGGGCTATTCACAGCGTTCAGACCACTAAACACTCCACTAACCACTCCACTACTGGTGTTCCGCTCCAACCAAAATCCTAGACAACGCCCAGACGCCGGACCTTCTCGTCGACCTCGTCACAGGGCAATATTCACAGTGACGTCTCACCACGCAAATCCCAACTTCCCAACCTTCCCCCCAACCCTCAATATCTCCCCAACTCTCCTCAACCACGACCAACCGACTCTCCTTACACTTCGGCGTGCTTTATTACTTTCTTTCAAGCGGTGCAATACTATCATAGAAGACTCAACAATTAATATTCCTCTCGAGCGTCCGAGTACATACATTCCAGCGTCCAAAAGCAAAGACCACATCTGTATCCAATATCCATCACACGTCGCATACATACGCATTGACGCTCTCACCCTTGCTCAACCAACCCTCCAACAGAATAAGCCCGTCGTGAGCCCATAAGCAAAGGTCCTACGACCGCTCGACTCTGCCCTCCGACACCTACGCCGCCACCCTCAACTCGACCAACACCCTCCTGATCTCCTCCCCCACGGCACAATGCAGTACGTGCGGAGCATCAGCGGCTCCGTCTCAAAGACATGGAACTCGATCAACCCAGCAACTCTCAGCGGCGCAATTGACGTCATCGTCGTCGAGCAGGAGGATGGCACGCTGGCCTGCTCGCCTTTTCACGTGCGATTCGGCAAGTTCTCGCTGCTGCGGCCGTCAGAGAAGAAGGTCGAGTTCCGCGTGAACAATGTGAAGCAGGACTATGCTATGAAACTGGGAGATGGGGGCGAGGCCTTCTTTGTCTTTGAGACCAGCAATGATATCCCCGAGGGGCTGCAGACGTCGCCCTTGGTGTCGCCGGCGTCGAGCCCACCGCTCGCGCCAGAGGGATCCGTGGTAGACGGGCTGCAGGAGCCTGATTTCTTAGATCTGACGACAGAGGATAATAAGGCGAAGAGGCCTCCGCCGTCTGTTTTGCAGTCGCCGGAAGCCCAGAAGGACGCGAGCAATATAGGTATGCTGGCTTTGCCTTGGATACTGCATAGCACTAATGTTGTATCAGATGTCTACGCGCCACTCTCGGGAACCCCTGGGCTCACACTCGAGAGGCCGCGATCAGGCGACTGGTCGGGGCTGTCGCTCGAAGCGCGCACCGGCGATAGATTTGTCGAAAAGCGAAGGACATACAGCAACCAAGAGACCCATCCAGTAAACCGCGAAAGCCGATCCGTGGGACCAAATCCGGGACAAGATGGCCCATCCGATACATTTACTGAACGCTCACAGAGCCCTCCTCCATTGCCTACACGAGAGGCGATCGAACGGGCGATTTCGCTCTCGAAGCAGCTGGCCGTGTCAAATATCCCTTCGCATGTGACAGACACAGGAGATCTGATGCTGGATATGACGGGATACAAGAGTAGCGACGACGACGCACTACGGGCAGAGGTTATTGCCCGCAAACTACTTTCGGAGGAGCTGGAAGGAAACTACGATATCGGAGCGCTCATCGGAGCCGACGAGCAGGGGAACCTGTGGATCTACAGCAGCGAAGAGGCAAAGGAAGCAGCTGTCCACCGAGCCCAACTCGCCGGATTCCATCCTCCCCCTGGCCTTCTCACGAGTGACGTTGCGTCCGACCCTGGCTACCATAGCGATGGAGGCGACAGCGACTCGGCAGAGGTCAAGGCGATGCGCCTCCGCTCGGATTCGGACCAGTTCCCCGGCCTCGAAACCCCGATCCTTTCCATTCCAGAAGCCAGCACCGCCGGCGACCCGAACAGGAACTATGCCAAGACCTTGCGTCTGACATCGGACCAGCTCAAGGCACTGAATCTTCAGTCCGGCCCCAACATGATGTCCTTCACAGTCAACCGCGCGACTTGCACGGCGTACATGTACCTCTGGCGCCACGACGTCCCGATCGTCATCTCCGACATCGACGGCACGATCACCAAGTCCGATGCTCTAGGCCACGTGCTAACCATTATCGGCCGTGACTGGACGCACATCGGCGTAGCGAAGCTATACACCGAGATCGAAGCGAACGGCTACAACATCATGTACCTTACTTCTCGCTCCGTCGGACAAGCGGACATGACGCGGGCCTATCTCGCCGGCGTGGTGCAAGACGACTACCGCCTACCTCGCGGCCCCACGATCATGAGTCCCGATCGCACGATTGCAGCGCTTCGGCGTGAGCTGTATATCCGCAAGCCTGAGGTGTTCAAGATGGCGTGTTTGCGCGACATCAAGAACCTTTTCGGCGCTGGGCGGACGCCATTCTACGCGGGTTTCGGGAACAGGCTCACAGACGCACTATCGTACCGCAGCGTCAGCATTCCAAGTAACCGCATCTTTACTATTAATAGTTATGCGGAGGTGAGCTTGGATTTGCTGTCGCTGAATAAGCTGAAGTTGAGCTATGTCAATATGCGTGAGGTCGTGGATCACTACTTCCCGCCAGTGAGCATGCTGATTAAAGGCGGTGGGGAGGAGTTTACGGATTTCAATTACTGGCGCGATAAGCCGATGGAGATGGAAGATTTCAGTGCGTCGGAGGACGAGGATGAAGATGAGGATGATGGAGATGGAAATGAGGGGGGCTCGGAGCGCGGATCGGATGATGGGGATGAGGATGGGGAGTCGAGGAATGAGGATGATGGTGACGAGGATGTTGGCGATATGGGGGATAGCTATATCAGCCGCGACTCGATCGATGATGACTCGCTCTTGTCAAATGAGTACGATGAGGAGGATGGGGATGGATATGACGATGTAATGGACTCAACCGATGCACTGGTGGGAGACATGCCAACTCCAACCCCCCAGGAGGATAGAGACGCGACGCCGAGCGCGCCGGCATCGAGACCACTCAGCAGAGCAGAGTATACTGAGGACCCAGATGCGGATGTTATCTCTGGGATGAAGGGCCTGATGAGGCAGGAAGAGGCTCCCCACAAAGGATAACATGCATAAGTTGCAAAGGGTTGCGAGGGGGCGTGTTGACTGATGTCGTGGGTATGGAGCTGTATAATGGGTTGGAATCGGGGGTCGGAATGGGATATACCCTGGAGTTGAAGCATGGTGCGGGACGGGGCGAGGGGGTGTAATACTAGTCATGGGGCAAGGCGTTTTAGATGGGATCTTTGTCAGGGGAATATACAGACGCATAGCGAGAGAAGGCCGGGTTATTGTTATACTAGCTATATATTATATGTTTTCGTTGAGCTTTTTCCCTCCTATTCTGTTGCAAACGGCCTTGTCACAGACAGCCTAGACTCTGATATTTATGGACCTTCCAAAAACAAAACCTTGGCATCTCTCGGCCATTTTATTGTTCTAGCCGCAGGGGTTCCGATCCCTTTAGTTAGCCACCTGTACTGTACCACCCCAACCCAACCACTCCCTAAAATGCAGGTAAGGAGGAGTACATGCACCTTCCTATAAAAACCACCCAGGCGATGTACCACTCCTTGCCCCGCAACCTTAGTGGTGCACCCCGCGCCAGCCTCGCGCTTCGTAAGCTCACCTTACCTTCCCCGCCTGCGACCCCTCTCTTGAGGAGCTTCATCGCCAACTCCAGTTCGAAGACACTCAAGTACTCTACAAATACCATATCATCACGACGACCACGACTACGGCCGCGAACGACGCAGCTTTCTCTCATCCAACAACAAACACATCAACACCACACGGGCACAATGGACGCTGCGGAGCTGGCGAATTACCTTGCGGACTCGCCGCCTACGGTTGTGCCGCTCGAGATTAAGAAGCATTTCGAGGCTCTGACGCCGCGCCAGAAGAGATATGCTCACTACATCAGCAAGTGCGTCTCCCTCCATACCTCCCCATGCCCGTCCTCACCCCGCTAACCTTTACCCCCCAGAGCCTCCTTCGCCGGCACCCGCATCATCCTCCGCCAAGTCTCCCCCGAAAGCGAAGCCATCTACGACTTCATCCTCTCCCTCCACCGCGCCAGCGCCGGCGACTGGTCCGGCTACGCCACCAAGGCCGGAGTGAGCGCGCAGGACCTCCAGTACTTCCTCGAGTACGCGGCGCAGTTCCTCGGGAACAGCGGGAACTACAAGGGCTTCGGGGACGCGAAGTTTGTCCCGCGCGCCCCAGAATCGGCGTTCGCGGCGCTGGCGGCGCAGGATGCGGAGGCGAAGAAGCACTATGATGCTACGAGGGGGGCCATCTTTGGGACGGAGAGGCAGGATCTGATGCATTTGGGGTTTACGGAGGAGGGGCACATGACGACGTATTATCCCGATAGTCCGGGGATTACGAAGGCGGAGATTGAGGCGGTTAGTGCGTGGATGGTTGCGGTCGGGTTGTTGCCCGAGAATACGAGGTTGAGGAAGACGGAGGGGGGGGGGTTTGAGATTCTGATTGCGTCGGCTGTTACGGAGGTCCCTGCGGAGGGTGGGGATATTGGGAAGGAGACGAGCTTCACGGTTGAAGATGGCTTGTTGAAGGGGAAGAAAATTAAGCTTGTTTATGGTGACCATGCGAAGGAGATGGCTGCTATTGCTGGCTTCCACGCCAAGGCTGCCGAGGAGGCAGAGAACGAGAACCAGAAGAAGATGCAGCTTGCGTATGTCAAGTCATTTGAGACGGGCTCGCTGCTCGCGTTCAAGGACTCGCAGCGTTTCTGGATCCGTGACAAGGGGCCTATGGTCGAGAGCGACGTCGGTTTCGTCGAGACGTACCGTGACCCGCACGGCGTGCGCGGAGAGTGGGAGGGCTTCGCGGCGACGGTGAATCTGGAGCGCACCGCCGCTTTCACTGGGCTAGTAGACAGCGCTCAGACGGAGATCCCCAAACTGCCGTGGGGTTCCCAGTTTGAGAAGGACTCCTTCCTCAGCCCCGACTTCACGAGTCTGGAGGTGTTGGCATTTGCGTCGTCTGGCATCCCAGCGGGTATCAATATCCCCAACTACGACGACATCCGCCAGACTGAGGGATTCAAGAACGTCTCCCTGGGCAACGTCCTCAGCGCCGTCGCGCCGAAGGAGAAGATCCCCTTCATCCGCCCCGAAGACCTGGAGCTGTACGAGAAGTACCGCGGACAGGCCTTTGAGGTCCAAGTCGGGGTTCACGAGCTCCTCGGTCACGGGACCGGGAAACTCCTCCAGGAGACGGCACCGGGAGAGTTCAACTTTGACCGCGCCAACCCCCCGGTCTCGCCTATCTCCGGTAAGGCGATAGAGAGCTACTACAAGCCCGGTGGAACCTTCGGCGGTGTCTTCGGCGCGATTGCATCGAGTTACGAGGAGTGCCGCGCCGAGTGCGTGGCCATGGCGCTAGGCTGCGAATTCAGCGTTCTCAAAGTCTTCGGTTTCGGCACAGGCGAGATTGACATGGACGGCGAGGCTGGGGACGTACTATACGTGAGCTACCTCAGCATGGCGCGCGCCGGTATCGCGTCGTTGGAGCTCTGGGACCCCAAGAGCAGGAAATGGGGACAGGCGCACAGTCAAGCGCGCTTCAGCATCTTGAAGTGCTTCCTCGAAGCCGGGGATGGGTTCTGCGAGCTTGCATACAAGGAGGGTGGTGACATGAGTGATCTGGCTGTCAAGATTGACCGCTCCAAGATCCTGACTGTAGGACGCAAGGCGGTGGAGGACTACCTGCTGAAACTGCACGTGTATAAGAGCACAGCGGATGTGGTGGCGGGGACGGAGCTGTACGATCGGATGACGAAGGTTGAGCAGGGGTTCTGGGCGGAGCAGGTGAGGGGGCAGGTGTTGAAGCAGAAGCAGCCGCGGAAGGTGTTTGTGCAGGCGAATACAGCGTTGGGGGATGATGGGGAGGTGGTGTTGAAGGTGCAGGAGACGAGTTTGGAGGGGATGGTGGCGAGTTTTGCTGAGAGGGGTAATTAGAGGGGGTGTTAAGGGATAGTTTAACGATATAGGGTAGGATATTTTAGGTGGAATTACAGATTTTAGTCTGGTATTATCATATGATTTTTCTGGTGTCTTTATTGTGAATTTCCCAACTCCATCCTTGGTGTACTCCTCGCTCCTCTCGCTCAGCTTTAATCGCCCTGGATCAGACCAACACCCCCCAATTCGTCGGTGCTCTATCCACCTTCTCCTCCATTGGCTTTCTTTTGTAATTGTCACCGTAGATTGGTGGTAATACGTGTTTAGGCTTGCCGTCGTTTAGAGATCTGATTTTAAGACCTCCGTTTCCACTACTCCTATACCTCCTCTACTACCTCGACCTCCCTATTAATCGAGCCCCTCTGCTCAACTCTATCAAACTCATAACAACGGTAACTACTACTTCTATCGACCCCATAGAATTGTTCTAGGGATTAAGAGGGTGAGCCAGTGGAGGCTCCGGGTGGAGTCAACGAAGTGCCGGACGTCCATCCCGCGAATCTTGCTAACCCCGCAATCGCCAACCCCGCAAAATGCCAACCCTCACAACATGCGGAGTTGGCAAGCTTAGCTCAAGGCCAAGAACAATCTCATATTAACCTAATGGCAATTGGCTTGTGCCATGCGTAGTCGTGCTCCACTATAGATCACAACCCAGTCAACTAGGCCATTTTCAGGTAAGGATTTCCGTTGATGATCAGATGCCGAGGGCTGTTTTCCTACGGTGGATATGATACGGAGAGAGGCGCACAGAAGGTTTGCGGGGTCGTAAGATTTATAGCTCTCCTCGCACCTACAAAAGAACCTTATTCGGGAGAAAAACCACCGAGTTCGGTCCTAGATGATAACCCTAAAGGTGAGACAGGTTTCTGAAGTCCGGCCTCCAATGCATATAAGACATGGCCCGACGCGTTGGTGTTGGTAGGAACCGGAACTGTCTGCTCATTTGGCGGTGACATTCATTCCAGCTAGGCCCATCATGTCAGTATCTATTTCCCAACTGGCCTTCGAGCACCACCGTGAAGCTCTCGGCATTGCCGAGTCGCAACCAAGAATTTCCTGGAGATTCGAGGGCAACGCGGCCGACTGGGAGCAGAGTAGCTACGACATCCAAGTCAGACGCGACGGAGACGACAGACCCATCAGTTTTGCGTCCAATTCGTCCCAGTCACTCCTTGTGCCATGGCCAGGAGAACCCCTGAGTTCGACCGAAAGGGCCCGCGTCCGCGCTAGAGCTCACGGCAATGAAGGTCAATCTTCGACGCCCTGGTCAGACTGGGTCGCGGTGGAGACTGGCCTGTTGGATGAGAATGGCTGGGCTGGCGCTGTTCCTATTGCGTCGACGAAAAGCTTTGATAGCAACCAGCCAAAGCGACCCGTCTATTTTCGCAAACCCTTCTCCCTGGACTCCAAGAAGAAGGGAGATAGCGCCATCGAGACAGCCCGCTTGTACATTACTGCGTATGGTCTTTACGAAGCTGAGATTAACGGAAAGCCGGTGGGTGATCACGTTCTAGCTCCAGGCTGGCAATCCTACGATCTTCGCCATGTATACGATACGTACGACGTGACCAGCCTTGTCGAGAAAGGCAAGAATGCTATTGGCATCGTTGTCGGTGAGGGTTGGTATGCTGGCAGAATCTTCCAACAGCCGTATGAAGAAGAAAGGCGCAACCACTATGGAGATACTATTGGCCCTCTCTGTGTCCTCGTTGTCACGTTGAAGGACGGGACGAAGGTCGAGGTCCCCACCGATTCCTCTTGGAAAGCGGATGAAGGACCCATTACGGACTCGCAAATATACGACGGCGAAATCTACGACTCCCGTCTCGAAAAGTCTATCAAGGGGTGGTCTACCGCCTCGTTTAAGGATGATAAATGGTCTGCTGTCAAAGAGCTAACCCGTCCGTCTGGCACCCTCGTACCACCTGACGGTCCCCCCGTTAGAAGAATCCAGGAACTTGAGTTCAAGGAGATCATAAAGTCTCCGTCGGGGAAAACCATTCTCGATTTCGGTCAGAACATGGCTGGTTGGCTGAAGGTCACTGGCCGCGGACCTGCTGGGACCAATATTACGCTTTCGCACGCCGAAGTGCTTGAAAACGGAGAACTTGCCCTCGAGCCTTTGCGAAAAGCTAAGGCAAGGGACACAATTATACTCCATGGTAAAGGAGAACAGACCTGGGAACCAAAGTTCACCTCTCATGGCTTCCGCTTTGCTCAGGTCGACGGCTGGCCGAAGGACACACCCCTTACTACCGAAGCTATCAAAGGCATCGTTGTGCACACAGATATGCAAAGAACCGGCTGGTTCCAATGCTCAGATAAGCTTTTAAATCAGCTCCACAGCAACGTCATCTGGTCCATGAAGGGTAACTTTATCTCTATTCCGACTGATTGCCCGCAGCGAGACGAACGTGTCGGGTGGACCGGTGACGCACACGTCTTTGGTCCGACATCGAACTACTTGTTTGATACATCGGGATTCTGGAAAAGCTGGCATAAAGACGTGTGGCTCGACATGCAGCGCAATGATATGATCGTACCGCATTGGGTTCCCATCACTCCTCCGGACGCGAAAGATGTCATATCATTGGACCCAGTAGCAGTGTGGGGTGATGTTGCCGTGGGAAGCCCGTGGAACCTATGGCGTTCTTTTGGCGATGAGATGCTACTCAAGGAGCAGTTTGAGCAATCTCAGGCGTGGATTGAGACAGGTATTCCCCGCCTTGAAGGGGGTCTTTGGCAGGAGGATGGTTTCCAATATGGAGACTGGCTCGCCCCAACGGCCACGGCTGAATACCTCATCGCAGATGCGTACCTTGTCGGCATGGTGGACCGACTGGCAAATATGTCGGATGCACTAGGCTACGATGACTTGCAAGAGAAATATCGGGCACAACATTCGGAGCTCCGCGACGCTTTCAGAGGCCTCTGGCTTAATGAAGGTCGCATGGCAAACACAACACAGACGGCATATACTTTGGGACTCTACTTTGGCCTCTTTTCGGACGAAGAACGCCAGGGTTCCATTGAAACGCTGAAGCAGTTGGTCACAGAGAATGACTACCTCATTGGAACTGGGTTCGCCGGGACCAGCCTTATCGGCCATGCTATGCATGGTGCTAGTTTGACGGATGATTTCTACAAGATGCTGCTGCAGACGAAGAACCCTTCTTGGTTATATTCTGTTAAGATGAACGCTACGACGACGTGGGAGCGTTGGGATAGTCTGTTACCAGATGGCTCTGTGAACCCCGACATGATGACGAGCTTCAACCACTACTCCTTCGGATCGGTGGCAGATTGGATGCATGGAGTCATAGGGGGACTCGCACCCGCAGAACCCGGCTGGAAGCGGATTGAGATCTCGCCCGTCCCAGGCGGGGGGATCACAGAAGCCGAGGCTACGTTCGTCAGTGGCTATGGTGAGATAAAGACGAAATGGACTATTAAAGATGACGGTTTCCACCTTGACGTACAGGTGCCTCCCAACTCCAAGGCTGTCGTCACCTTGCCCGGGAGCGGCAAGACCATAGAAGTTGGTTCTGGCACCCATAAGTTTCATGATTCAGACATCTAGGTCCTAATCGGTGGCTATTTACGTGGAAGGCGCGTGAGCCATTGACCTATCCCAAGTTGATAGGTTTTAGCACAAATTATAGAGCCCTTTAATAAAGCCCCACCCCCCACATAATCCGCCGACTCTAAAATACCATACAATGACTCCTAGGCATGTTTTTTGCTGACTTGATTTAAAAAAACATCTGGTTCGTGCTACAGCCGTGATATGTGGGAGTGCGGAATGTAGATGTACTGTTTCTAGTAAGATGGGTAGGAGACAGCAGCTCAAAGTTGGCGAAGCAACACGTTGATTTAGAGTTGAGTTGGAGGGGTGGATGACGTGATGGGCGATTTCAATCAACAGCATTCATGGCACTAGCAAGTCAAAGCTTGAAGACACAGCAACATCATATAACATAGCTCAACTCCCTGTCGCCGCGACTTCTCTGCCCCTGCACCCCCAACCTGGCTGAAATAACGAATGTGATATGGGCATGGCCCTCCTTCAACTCTCACCTGTCTGACTACCTAACCGCCCTCGTCCCCATCTTGAGGCTTATATCGGCCCCGCATATTACTCGCAGCAGCCCGTGGAACCGCACACGAGTACGCATCCGCTCTGAGCGATCCCGCAGTTGTGATTCACGGGGCATGGGAGATCTAAAGAGTTGGTATTAGATTTTGTTACGCAGCCTACGTTACTATATGTGAAGGTGGTGATAACTTACCGTGGAGGCAGTATTCAAGGCAGTCATTGCAGCTAGGCCATACACAGCGCTTCTCGATAGGGGAGTCGATGTCGATGGGGGAGGCGAGGACGCCGGAGAAGACGACGGCTGAGAAGCCAAGGAGGATAGTGGCGAAGCGCATGACGGCTATGTGAGAGTGATAATGTGCTTGGTAGTCTTAAAGCGGATGGTATTTCGTGATTATAACCTTACCTCTGGGTGGTAAGCACGGCTTTTATACCTAGAACCCGAGAGTCCGGTTATTTGCAACTGTAGTACAGGAGTATAGATTTATCATTTTCTAAGATTGAAATGCATGTTTGTTGGATTCAAATTAAAACTTCACGTAATTCTTACGAGTATGTAAGAAGAGTTTAGCATTCTGATAAGCAAGCTAGGACTAACATAGTCTTCCAACACGCCACTCGCACACCTGGAAACAAAACCTTGCCCCGGGTAGCCATAAATGGAGCTCGTCCTAAGATCCGTGTCGACGTTAAATATTAAGCTGCGCAGAATTTTGTAGTTATGTATATGGCCAAGCATGCGCTCTAAGAGATCCCGCAGTTGTGATGCAGGGAGCATTGGGCATCTGGAGTTATTATTGGATTTTCGTTACGCAGCCTACATTACTATACGTGGAGGTGGTGGTAACTTACCGAATAAGCACTAGTTCCGGCAGGCTTTACAGTCATACTAGGCACAGACGCGCTCGTCAACTAGAGAGGCTAGGACGCTGCAGAAGATGACAGGTGAGAGGCGGAGGATGGTGGCGAATTGCATGATAATATCTGTGCTTGAAAAATGTGAAGGATATCCCATCATTATCCTCTAGGTAAGCACGCAATTACACCAGTAAAACCCCTTTTGTTTTTCTATTATTTCATACTAAATCTCGAAATACAAATACCATCTCTGAGACATTGTGCAGCATGCCTCGAGGAAGAAATATTCCACCAATCCGACCAACAGTGGCTATAGCGATCCAGCCTAGTCCGGTGCATATCACTCCATCTCTAGACGCCACCTGCTTTATCACACCCTCATTTTCTTTAACCGTTTAATAATTTGTTGGTGTTTAAATTTTATCAGACATCCAAATCTCGAGAATTACATATAAAACCAACAAACCAACAAACCAACAGCCAAGAAGACGATCCTCGAGACAATTCATTCATTGCTTACTTTGTGGAATTCCACCAATCCGACATACACTAGCCTACTGCGATTCAGCTCCTTTTGATGCATAGCACTTTAGCCGCCGCACCCCCCGCAGCTACTAGACCGCAACTGTGCCAGCACCAAGGCCGAAAAAGAGATAACCCTTAACAACTATTAAAGGTTATCTTATACAAGAGAATAAAAGGGGCGTATCGACAGTGCTAAGATGCGATAGCGACTCAATCCGGGGGGATCTACTCTGGCAGTCAATGATGCGGGGGTGGATCTTAATCAGTATGCAATCTTTGAACTTCATGTGAACTAAGAGAAGCGGGTCATTCATTCGTAAACAGACAAGACATTAAGCTACAGAAGCAATTCCGCAATATTCACAGGCTAACCTAGGCATATCCCTAGCGAATCCGTTCAAGAACAATCAATTACTTGGACCTATCCTTCGCCTCCTCTTTTTCATCCTTCGCTCTCCTGTCGTCTTCCTTCGCTCTATCGGCGTCATATTTGGAGGAATATTTACACGTGCATATCTCGCAGTCCCAGGTTATAGTTTTGCCGTCGGTGGAAATAGTGCAGTAATTGACTGGCTGTTTGATTTCCTCTGCCGCCATCATGAACTAATTGATGGAGAGGTAGTCTGCAAATCTTAGATATGGTTCCTTTAGAAGGGCGTTGATTAGTGAGACCTTACGTGATATGATACTGTTGAGACGAAGGATTGCTTGCACCAACGGAAAACACTAGTTGTCGTAGTATAACCTATTTTCTAATAAGTAACGGGGAGGATCTGTGGTTTAAGTATTATTAAATTTTAATGCATCCCACTAGATTTAATATATAGAAAACGTATTTCACTGTCGTTCGCCTCACTTTCTTGATTTGTAGATGCAGTGTAACCGTTTACCTCGCTTTCTCCCCAGTCAAATATAGTCGATCACCCCACTTTCTTCCTATGTAGGTATAATATAATCGTTCGCCTCACTTTCTCTCTGTCAGATATAATCCTCCGCCTCACTTTCTTACTTTCTTGAAGGGAAGGACGAGCGAATGGAAAGAAAACGGGACGGAACAGGACCAAAATTCTAGGAGGCGACGAGAGAAAGAGCGAGTGGTGAAATGGATAAAAGAGGGGAAGGGCAATAGTGGGGGAGGATGGGGAGGTGGTGTTGAAGGTGCAGGAGACGGGTTTAGAGGGTATGGGGGGTTGCGATGGGAGATAGGAGAACATACTGTGGGTTGACAGAAGCTCGGAGTACAAGTAGAGATACCAAAGAAAGCACTACCCGTTGAAAATGCATTACCCTCATTCCACATCCATGTCTGGCTCCAAAGGCAAGGGAGTTTCGATTATCAAGGAACCACAGAATCAGTACAAGGCTGTTCTGAAGGTACATACGGAGAAGGTCTGACTCGAGAATAGACTGAGGGAACTGACCATCAGCAATGTCAACCTCGGACGGCGGATCAAAACTCTCGAAGACGGACATGTGCACAGGCTCAGACCAAGACCACTTCTGCGACTTCTATTGCTAATACGCACATGTCTGCTTGGTCGAGTCCCGGAGTGCTACTGTCATTTATTTCTCACCACTCCAGTGTACGCCGCGATATTTCCAGGACGTTCTTTATCGACAGTTTTGTAACAGGACAGCAACTACTTGCAAGTATTGGTGCAAAAGTCCTCAAAGCGGACAAGAGAGGGAGATTTTTTTTTTGGAGTTTAATATCGAGATAGGGGGCGGGTTCTTGTCACCGCGAGCCTGTTGCTGTCGTTTGGTTCAAAACACCCGGCAAGCAAAACTCAATCATCAGTTAATGTATTTTGCGGCTGTACTTTTATTATGTTGTTATGACTGTATACGTACCGGCTGATCCATCATTTGCTTAGTGTAATGACCACCGGTGATCGATTGCGGGGAGGGAAAAGCGAGCTAAATGCACTTTAGTGCACACTTATAAAAACAAACGTTTGCCCATCGTGAATTCTTGTGAGGAGATGAATTGTAACAGAAAGGGAGGGAACGAGAACTTACCTTGAATATATACAGAGTAGATAGAAGGTCAAAGAAGAAAGGGTAGAAGGTAGGGGGCTGAGAAGGCATTCTCATAAAGCGAATTGATGCATTGTTTCATACTGCGAGCGGTATCAGGATTAAAGACTCGGAGCCTGGGATCTAGATATTGAAGTTGTAAAGGGTGAGTTTGATGCTTGAGGCGCAGGAAACATGCACATTAGGGAAACAGGAAAGACCGAGCCATGGTAAATAGGAAGGAGCGGAGGAGGGAATATGGAAAGAGCGAGGCAATGGGAAGGGAAAGAGCAACTCACATAAAAAGGGTTTGAGGGGAAAGAGCGAGCCAGGAAACCAGGGAAGGCACGACTGAATTAGTGACGCCTACAAAACTTATGAGGCTGGTTTCACTTTGCTCAACCCTCCTTTGGCTCTCTCGTATGGATGCCCGGAAAGCGAGCAATCCAACCAATATATATAGCTAGCGGAACGGAACGCCAAGAGGCTAGAACACGCCATCAAAGAACTTGGCATTGTGGTCGTGCTGGAATAGAAGGGCATTATTGGGAAGCATTTTGGTTTCGGAATTGCTCTGGGGAACCCAAGTCTTTTGCAATGATATATGGTATGGTGGGATAGCGGGGGATAGTGGTGGCAGGAATGTCGCGACAGTAGGTGGTGCAGCGACAGCGAGAAGTGACGGTGAGATCACAGCAGCGGCGCTGGCGCTGTACATTATGAGGGCCAAGCAAGACCAGCCACGGTGGTTTATTTCTATTCGAGGTACAATTTCCTATCCGTAACTTTCGTATGATTGGACATTTTTATCAGCGCCATGCACATCGGCATTCCTGTTTCAGACGCGGTATCGTTTTTATATACGCCGTTCCTCCCTTTGCGATCTCGTGAACTCTTCCCTGAGTTGCGGGGATGAAAGGCGTGGAACTGAAGAATATCTCCCGGCTTCACTATACCCTGCCTCCCACTTAGGGGACGCATTTTGAGCCGTCATTTGGATAGGTTGTGTCAAGTGAGTTGAGTGGAGTGGGAAGCGAAAAAAATGGAAGGTCAGCCAGCACCGAATTACATGAACGTCTTTAAATTCATCATCTACTCAGCCTACACAACACTCCCATTTACAACTTACTCCCCGCCTTCCCCTCCACAATCTTCACCAACGCCCGTCCATTACTCAAACACACCTTCCCCCCCTCAACCTGTGTCACGAACCTCACCTCCTCAAACCCATCCTTACCCCCTCCGACCCTCCACGCCTTCGTCACAAGCTTATCCCCCGGCTTAACAGGGCTCGCGAACCTCGCTTGGAACTCCCTCAGATTCTCCGGCTGGCTCCCCCCAAACGCCCTCAGGATATCGCGCGCGGTAAAGTTCCAGCTCGACAGCCCGTGCATAATGGCCCCGCCGAAACCCATCTGCTTCCCCGGCTCGGGCGTCGCGTGGAGCGGGTTGTAGTCCCCATTAAGACGGTACAAATGCGCCGACTCAGCCGTAGTCTGGTGCTCGAGCACCGCATCCGGCGCGCGATCCGGCGGCGGGAAGTTCACCGTCGCCGGCCCCTTAGGCCCGCCCCAGTTGCCCTGCCCGACGTAGAACCCCGAGCCCACGGCGCGGGTGTACACCTCGCCCGTGCCGGCGTCGACGAGGTCCTGCTGCGTCTCGACGACGGTGCCGGCCTTGCCCTTGTCGTAGACGCCGAGGACCTTGGCGCGGATCTCGAATTTCTTGCCGGCCGAGGTGGGGGGGAGCGGCTTGAGGAAGGTCATGGAGCGCTGGCCGTCGAGGACGCGGCGGGCGTCCATTTTGGGGATGCCGGGGATGGGGGTTTGGGCTTGGGAGGCGTAGAAGTCGATTACTTCTTGGGTGGT
>LMYD01003056.1:0-19648 GCA_001630595.1 Pseudogymnoascus sp. BL308 | reverse complement strand
CAGCGGCGTGGGATATGGGATGAGACTCGGGGAGATGCGTAGGGGAGAGGGGGGGAGGATGGGAGAGCGAGAGGGAGAGGGGGGCCGGGAGGAATAGATTCTTGGTGGTTCAGAGATAGTGAGATTGTGAGAAAGTGAGGTGGAAGGGTCGAGGACTGATAGCTGGAGGCTGATACCTGAAGACTCATCATACATGTTGATACTGCACAGTATAGTGCGGTGCGTCACACAGCAGGAAGCAGCCGCATGAGAGAGAGAAAGGAAGGAGGGAACGGCGAGGCTGGGATGGTGTCATGTGACTACAAGACCGCGCATTGTCACGAACAGCCCACATACTCCTTCGCAGCTTCCACCTTGGACCTACCTTGTTATCTCAACCAGCTCTCCCTCCTCACCATCATCCTTCTCACCTTGAGCCAACGCTTAGCTAACGCCTCGTTATACCCCAAAGGACGCTCCGAGGCCACCACACCACCCTAGCCGACATGCCCGCCAAGCCGCCAACCTGTCAACGCTCTCGACCTTCCAGAAGGGTACCCTGGCCCCGATGATCGGCGATGGCTCGCTGGCCGACCAACTCCACCTCCTTCTCGAGGGGGCTCACCGCGGGGGAATGCGGCCAAGTCACCCGGCGCGCGCGAAGGATCACCACGTGCAGGCGAGACAGGCAGAAGGGAGAAGGCAGAGTGTGTGCGCGGGTCAGATCGAGAGAGAGTTGCGGATGAGACAATGCGAGCCGCCGATGAGACAAGACAACGTGCTCACTGTGGGCTGCTCATACGGCGGGCCTTCACACTGACGTTGGTGATCTGGTGCGTAGTTGGGATGATGTGCAGTGGGGAAGACGTGTTGAGTAGAGATCCACAGGGACATGCTGCTGGGATGTCTTGTTGTTGTTTATGTCTCACGTGATTGGATTGCGGTCAGGAGACGCTTACTAATCAATCACGTGTCACATGATTAGCGCACGTGATCGAATAAACATAAGGGTTTAGTAATCAATCGTGCACGTGATATTATTGTCACGTGTATTGTTATTTCACGTGCAGAGTTCCCAACTTCGGTAATTAGTTTCACGTGATTTCAACGGAACTGACGGATCTCTCGGGCTGACCGCGGCGAAAACCAAATGGACTGCAACACACCACCTCGGCGGCGGGGCGGCGAACCCGAACATCCAATACGCATCCCATTTTTATATCTCTGTCCAACCATACCCCACGATCTAATCTCCTCGCTGCGGAATTACTTCCCCGCTGCTATGACGCCGCGATTACCTGAGAACAACTTTTTCTCCATTCTTTCGCCTTACATCGGCGTTTGCCACTGGGTGGCTTTATCAGTGGGTATTCTGGCTAACAACTGCCTATCTCTAGCTAATAACTCCCTCTTGCCACTATCTCACCCCAAACTATCCCCAACTAATCCAAACTCCACCTAGCCCCGCTCCCTTCCCCAGATTTGCCCTCTAATCTCTGGTGACAAAACTCTTCCCTTCCCGCTCCCTCGCATCACTAGTGCAATTGACTCCTCCCCTCCCACTCCTCATCCTCCTCAAACGACGTCCTCCTCCCTCCTCCTCCACTTCCTCCTTGCTTACCCCGACCTCCGATCGCCGCTGCTGCGGAGAGACTGCTCACACGACCTAATCACCATCCGACGCTGCCCACGACCGACTGCGGATCTCCTGCCACGAGAGGGAGTATATCGAGTCCTCCCTGCCTCCGAATTCCCTCCTCACCTCGACACCCCTCACCACTAGAATCGCAGCCACTGTGACTACTATACGTCGCCATTCACTCTGGCACCATCACGATGCATGATGGTCCCGAATCCATCGCCGAGGTGACCTCCGCCTCGCACCCCAAGGAGATCGATAACTCCTCCGCGCACGTTAAGACGGCCAGCCGGTCCATACACTCGGGGGATGATGAGAAGCATGAGTTGCAGGAGCAGGTTTCGGCGCCGAGGCTGCAGAGGAGGCTGAAGGCGAGGCATCTGCAGATGATTGCTATTGGTATGTTCATGCTCTTGCGTTCCATAGCCGCTCTTTCCCGATCAGTGCTATATTCACTGCTCTTTCTTGGCACTCTCCCTTTCTCGACAATGCCATGTCCATAGCTCTTTCCTCCTCATCCCTGATCAACCATATGCCCATTGCTCCTTCCTCCCTTTCCCGGCCAATGCTATGTCCGTTGCTCCTTCCCTCACTCACTCTTTCCCCACAATGCGATATCGCTCCTGCCTCACTGAGCCCCTCTTCTCGACCATTGTTCCTTCCTCATCTTTCCTGACCATGGCTAACACCAAACAGGAGGAACAATCGGAACAGGCCTCTTCATCGGTAGCGGTGGAGCCATTGCCAAATCAGGACCAGCAGGTGCACTCATCGCATACATCTTCGTCGGCACGGTCGTCTACAGTGTCATGATGTCACTCGGCGAGCTGGCCACACACATCCCCATCTCTGGCGCCTTCACGGCATACGCTTCTCGCTTCGTGGACCCGAGCATCGGTTTCGCGATGGGCTGGATTTACTTCTTCTCGTGGGCGATCACGTTCGCGCTGGAGCTGAACGTCACGGGACTCATTATCCAGTACTGGGACCCCTCGCTCTCAATCGGTATCTTCATCGCTGTCTTCTGGGTCTTCATTGTTGCATGCAACATGATGCCCGTCAGCTTCTATGGAGAGTTTGAGTTCTGGTTCTCCATGGTCAAGGTCATAACCGTCATCGGCTTCCTCATCTTCGGCATCTGCATCGACGCCGGCGCCGGTAAGGAGGGCTACCTCGGCTTCAAGTACTGGAACGACCCCGGTGCTTTTGCCTCCTACATTCTCCCAGAGTCGAACCCCGTATCCAAGTTCGTCGGCTTCTGGGCCGTGCTCGTGCAAGCTGGTTTCTCGTACCAGGGCACGGAACTTGTTGGTATCGCAGCTGGCGAGACCGAGAACCCGCGCAAGAACGTACCGTCCGCGATCCGCAAGACCTTCTGGCGTATCCTCTTCTTCTTCGTCTTCACCGTCTTCTTCATCGGCCTGCTGGTTCCCTACACCAACGAGCGCCTCATGTCGGACGCCTCTGACGCAACTGCCTCGCCCTTTGTCATTGCGGCCGACTTGGCCGGCGTCAAGGTCCTCCCAGGCCTCATCAACGCCGTCCTCCTCTTCGTGGTCCTCTCCGCCGCAAACTCCAACGTCTACTCCGGCTCCCGTATTCTCGTTGGGCTCGCTCACGACGGCTCGGCCCCGAAATTCTTCGCGCGCGCCTCCGTCCGCGGTGTCCCTTACTACGCCGTCGTCTTCACCTCGCTCTTCGGCTTCCTCGCCTTCCTAAACCTCTCCTCTGGCGCGTCGACCGTCTTCGAGTGGCTCCTCAACATCAGCGCCGTCGCGGGTTTCATTACGTGGGCCAGCATCGGAGCCTCGCACATCTGCTTCATGCGCGCGCTGAAGGCACAGGGCGTGTCGCGCGACACTCTCCCGTACCGCGCGCCGTGGCAGCCGTGGTACGCGTGGTACGGACTGTTCTTCAACGTGCTGATCTGCGTGACCCAGGGGTTCACGGCGTTCATGCCATGGGATGTGACGCAGTTCTTCGTGGCGTATGTTAGCTTGATTCTCTTCGTGGTGCTGTTTGTGGGACACAAGATTATCACGAGGTCGAAGTGGGTTAGGTCTGCGGAGGCGGATATTCTGACTGGGAGCTTGGCGTGCGAGGATGATGAGTGGGAGAGTATTGCGCCAACGACGCTTTGGGGTAAATTTTGGGTGTGGGTTGTGTAAGGGTGTGCGTGCTGCGGTACGCTGGGTTGTGGTGGTTGAGGTGAGAGTAACGCATTTTTGATGTCGAGAGACTTAAGCATTGATGTCGAGAGACTTGCAACCGTTTTGATGTCGAGAGACTTTGTTGTTTTGATGTCGAGAGACTTGTCGTTTTGATGTCGAGAGACTTACAGCGCCTGGGCAAACGGACAACTGGCATTGGGACGGTATGGGACGGTTACACGGTATGGGCATGGTTATGGGCATGGGACAGGAAACGGTGGGAAATATTTGTGACGTCGAGAGACTTACCAGCACTGATGTCGAGAGACTTTATATTTTTCCCCTGCATATAGCGTTTGTAGTCATGTCGAGAGGCTTCTTGGGATGGGGGGTTTGATGTCGAGAGGCTTTTTTGCGGGGGTATGGATTATGGAGGGCGATGTGAAGTGTCCAATCTATAGCGAATTTCGGACTGTGGTTTTTCATATCGGGCTTGCGTCGAAATAGATAGAAAAACTGAACTGTAAATATATATTGTGGATTATAAACTGTATATACTATATATTAAATGTGTGCTGTATATATATTATGGGTTATAAATTGTATTTTTTCTATCTTTGGACTATTTATCAGTGAAGGGTTCTTGTGAAATACTATGGGAATGATGGGCTACTTGGTTACTTCGTTGCGTGGATCGTATGGTTTGCCTAATGTGTGAAAAGGGGTAGAAATAGGATGTAAAAAGGGGTGGTGCGGCTAAGTCCTCGGGAATGGGCCGGTGTTTCCTCCTGGGTGACTTTTTCCCCACATTGGCGGAGGTGCGCATACACCTGCCACTGCATTTCCCAAGTCCCATTCATTGGGCAGTGGAATTCATCCATTTCAAACACAACAAGAACAGGTGCCAGACCCAGCGATGTTGCGGCGTCGTTGATGATGGTGCCAAATCGCGTCTGACGAGTTTCTGGGCTGAGCGACTCGTTGATGGATAGCTGGAAGGAGCCTTGACTGCTGGTTCGTGACTTCCTTGAGTAGGTTTGGCAAGATCACTTATAGTCGTTCTTTCTTTTTCTCTTCAGTTCTCAGCTATGGCGTGTCGCTCCTTCCTTGTTATCAACTGGTGGCTTCCGTGGCTTGGAAAGTATGACCTTCCCTCCTTCCGTTCCCTCTGAGGTGCGGTGTGTTGGCCTTTTATTTCCGTGCTTAACTCGCCTCGTTCTTTCTCTTGTTTTATTATTTCAATCGTCTACTCTCTATCGCCACTTCCTTCACATTGTCGTGATTTTCTCGGTGAAGCTGCGTGATATCGGAGTGCGCTCGTTCTATTCATGTTGTGACTACGCTGCCGCTCCTCCCTTTCTGCTTTAAATAGCCCCGCGCATTCTTTCCATTTACAAATTACCATGTCTCCCTCTCTCCTTCCATCCTTGTGTGAACTAGCTCTTCCCGCGCTTTCACTCATCAATACCTCTCGCTCTTTCCCCCTTTTGGTTTCAACCACCCTCTATCGTTCCTTCCCTTCCAGTCTCGACCGAAAAAACACACGCCACCATGACCCCGGCCTCTGCCCGTCTCGGATATTCTCTTCCCAACATCTCTCCATTATCAGACAAGCATCACATCAGAGCTTCTCAATTACCATTCAATCGTCTGTCAATCATCGCACTGTCCCCACTTCGCATTTACACAGAGACCAAACCAACAAACCAAACGAACGCAGGATCTCACCATGTGCCGCCAGTATTTTATCGACTATGCCTGCGGCTGCGCAGAACAGAGACCGTTCGGCTACGAGACCTGCATGAGCCTCCACACGGCGAACAAGTTCGAAGTCCCCATGGGAACTGATCTACGCTCCATGTTACTCTGCAACTGCTTTCTTAGTATGGGGTTGGGGGTCACAAGAGAGAGAGTGGAACGAATGTGCCCGTTTTGCAGCCAGGGATTGATCCCGGGTCCTATGGTGCTGAGGCCGATTGGTCAGATGTGGGCGCCGACGACTGAGGAGAGGTGGTTGGACGAGATGGCGTGGCTGAGAAATCAAACGACATTGAACGAGGAGGGCAGCGTGATTGAGAGGCAGAGATTGAGCGAGGACCGAAGGTGGCAAGAGGAGGCCATGGAAGCGCGGGATGCGAGAGGGGAAAGGAGGGTGTGGATGGACGTGGTGATGGGCTCGGGTGTGAGTGAAGACGGGACACCGGCTACGCCATCGAGTCAAGAAGACACGGATGAGTGGCCAATTAGTACAGCTGTGCTGGAAGGTCTGAGTGAGGTGGAGAGTACGGATGAGTGGTCGATTAGTACGGATGTGCTGGAGGCTGCGGGTGAGCCGGAATCGAGCGAGGAGGGAACTTGGTCCGCCTGGTCGGTAACTTCGAGTGAGCTGGCGCAGGCAGCGCAGGAACAGGCAAAGGAGGATGCGGAGATAGAAGCAAGGATGGTGCAGGAGGACAGGGAGATCTCCGAGGAACTAATGATCAGATTGGCGAAGGCCGACAATAAGTTCAACTCTCTGATTGAGACAACGATTTACAATGGGTATCTGCACGTCCGTTGCAACAAGGTAGTACTTGAGAAATATAGGATGGAACGGCACCGGAGTGATACTATGGCGGGTGGTCCTGTGCCGGCCTCTAGGCGGGAAAACAGCGTTATGGTGGCTGGGATGGACGATGCGGAAGTGAGAAACAAGGAAGTCGTGAATGCTCCGATTTATGGTGGTGCCGGAAAGGTTTCTTTCGATACAGCAGGTGGAGATGACCAATCTTTACCTGTAACCGGAGACATGCCGACTGCATCCGCAATTCTGGATGCTGACAAGCCCGGAGCAATGGAT
Organism: Pseudogymnoascus sp. BL308; assembly: GCA_001630595.1. Lineage (NCBI taxonomy): Eukaryota > Fungi > Ascomycota > Leotiomycetes > Thelebolales > Thelebolaceae > Pseudogymnoascus > Pseudogymnoascus sp. BL308. The sequence continues at coordinate 13,041 of LMYD01003056.1, read as the reverse complement.
GGATACACTGCTCCAGTTTCCAAGAAACTTGTTCCGATACATAGACGCGAGAAGATTGTATCGGGAACGGAGAGTGCATATTTTGACCAAGATGTGGCGGACGCTTGCAAGGAAGGGGTTGAGCACCTGAGAGAAGGTGGTAAGATTTGTCTAGCTATAAAGGCTGCTATGGGCGACGGGTGTGTAGGAACTTACCAATTTGTTACCGACGAGGTGGCTCATTATATTACGGCGTTTGTCTTGTCTACTGTGGTTGAAACATTGTATCCATCTGTGGGGGAAATAAAGGCACTCAGGGAAGAAAAGGCTATTGCGGCCGTTGAGGCAGTTGCAGAGGCTGCCCTAGCCCATTTGGCAGCTAAACAGGAAGCTAGAAAGGCAGTTACGGGTTCTTGGGCAGAAGACTCTTCCAAGGCCTTGGCGACTGTGTGGTCGGGTGATGCCGGGACCCAAGAAATATCTCAGGCTGCTGAGAGTGCTGCTGAGAATTCTGCTGGGGTTTTAAATGATGCCGAGACTCCATTACTATCAACGTTTGAGACACCTCCCGGACCGGATGCCCCACGGTTATCTAATAGGGGGAAGGCGAGAGGGAGACCGAGGGGACGCGGGAGGGCAAGAGAGAAAATTTCGAGTAGACCGCAAGTGGCTGAGAGTGCCGACGCGAGTGGAGCTGGGGAGTTTGCTGAGAGATCAAAGAATGCCGAAACTCCTATGCTGCCAGCTGTTGATAATCCTATTGGGTTGGAGGGATCAGGTGGCAGAAGGAGCGCGAGGAGGATAAGGGGTGGGAGTGCTACTCAAGGTTTTGCTGAAAGTTCAAAAAGGCCCGAAACTCGTATCCTGCCGCCGATACCTGATAAGTCTCTCATGGTTGATAACTCTCAGCTTGGCAGGATGAACAGGAAGATTGCTCCTAAGCCTACCGGTCATCAACAAACAATTGGGCGTGCCGCTGGAGGTTATGCCCAGACTCCCGTCCTGCCGACATTTGATGAATCTCTCATGGTCGATAACTCCCAGGTTGGCACGGGGAACAGAAGGACTACTGGGAGTCATCAACAACCAATTGAGGGTTTCGCTAAGGATTATTCTGGGACTCATATGCCACCGAGGCTTGATAAATCCCTCGTGACGGATAACTCCCAACTCGGGAAGAGGAAAAGGGAAAGTGAAAGTGCCCCTGAGGTTACCGGGAGCCATCAACAAGAAACTGTGAGTACCGTCGAAGGTTATGCCGAGGGTGCAGAGAATTTCCAGAGGGGTATACTGTCAACACTTCGCACGCCTGTCCAGCTGGACGACACAAAGCTACTCGAGGCGAGGAGAGGAAGGGGGAGAGGGACCAAACGCGCGAGAGGAAATTAGCGCATGCCAGACGTGGATTTCACACTGACGGAGGCCAGACGGGATGAACAGTATGGACTGGAAACCTGGATGGGGAAAGGTTGCTGTCTTACCAAACACTTCATGTATACTTACCCGTGAGCCTACTTTGGATTTTATATCAGCCAAGTGTGTTGACAATGCAGCAAAACATCAGAGTGCCTATGATAGGGGTGTGATCTTATCCTCCCAGTAATTATTTTGGCATGGGCCATGGCAAAGCTAATGTTATTAACTTGTCACACGTGCTAGGTCCCAATCCCAATTCGCAGACATAAAGTTTGATTGTATACGGCTGAGATCACTGCGTAGCCAGAAATATCAATTCTATATTATTAGTTCCGTGTGTCGTACGTATAGAGTCGGTGTAAATATGGGCAGTATGATAATCACACAGAGTGTACAGCTCACCGTCGCTGTTTGGAATACCTTCAACAATCCTACATTTGCACTGTTTGCTCTGTTTGAGCTTATTTACTATTAGCGAAGCAGTACAGTTACGTTTTGGCCGAATCGGGGTTGCCAGGGTTTTTCCCACACGTAGGCGCGACTTGTTTACCTCCAACCTTTTGCCCACAACTCCAAACTTCAAATCGTTTTTCACCCAGCTTAACCACGGTGACCACGTCGCTGTGGTTTCGTCTTCCAACTTACAGTAAACATCACCAAGGTTCTCTGCTTGATACTACAATCTTTCTTTAATCATTCAAGTCAACCTGAACAAGTTCTGTCCCGGTTGATTACTCACTTTGATCATCCTGCAAGTGAGATCCAGGTACGTTCTCCCGCTGATGCTGTGATCCAACTTGAACCATACTGCATCCTGAATCATACTGCAACCTGGAGCATACTGACAGATCAAAAGATTGGCTACCTTCCTGGTGCAATAACTTCACTTCACATACGCCGCACTCGCCAACTTGAACCAAAGAAATATATGTCCTGTTTTATAACCTCACTTTGATCATACCAGGTCAGCTTCCCACCTATTTCTCTGTCGGTGACACATTATTACTCGGGTTGTATTAACTCTTTGAAGATCTATAGATCAAAACATGGCTCGCCTCAGGGTGAAGTCTGAGGACTTCGATGATGGCAACAGTGCCTACAGAAGCAGAGCATCTTCACCAACAACCCCAAGAAGAGCAACGCGAAGCTCCTCAAAACATCCCGCCGAGATGGTGGGTCTAACAGAGAGATCCCCCCGTTCGATCAAGAAAAATAAAATGGCAGCGATGCCAGTTCCTGTCGAGGATGACAAAAATGAGAGCGACGAAGATGAATATACAAGTGGAGAGTGCGCCGAAAGCACGGAAGATGAGGATGAGAAGCTCGTCAAAAAGCAGCTGGCGAACGTTCAGAAGGAACAGCAGCGAAAGGCTGATATTGAGAGGAATGAATTACACGAGAGACAGCGCCAGGAAAATCGCCGCCGAGAGCGAGAACGCTTTGAGCGTCTCGCGAAGCATCGCAAAGAACAGCAAAAATTGAAAGAGCGCGAGGAAAGTCAACGCCGCGAGCAGGAAAACCAAAACCTCGAGCGCCTGGAGAAAGAACGTAAGGCAAAGGAGGCTCGTGAGAAAAGACGCTTGGAGGAGGAAGATCAGCGCAAGAAGAAGTTGTTCCGCCAGCAAGAAAGCCTTGATATGTATAAGCGGGTGAAGGAGCGCATGGACCAGGAACGTCTAGCGAAAGAACACAAGGCGGCGGAGGAGAAACGTGATCGCATACTACCTGAAGAGCGGGAAGAGCGACTTTCGAAAATTCGCCAAGCAGGTATTGCTGATTCCAAGAAGCTGAAGCTGGATGAGGAGGACGAGGAAGATGACGACGATTATGAAGAAGAAGAAGAAGATGATGATGAAGAGGAACATGAGGATGAGGACAAGGAAGATGAGGGAGGTGAGAATGAGGACGAGGAAGATGAAGGTGATGAGGACGAACGCGACGAAGAGCCCACCAAAAAGGTTACGGAGAAGACCATCCCCAAGGAATATGGCAAGGACGAGGGTGGCGGGGAGGAGAAAAACCCATTCCTGGGCGCTAACGTCCCCGATCTCGCCAACGACCGTTTCTGCGCATGTATCCGCTGTATCAAAGGCCTTACGACCAGCCCTCTTTTCTCGTGCAAGTTCACAGATGACTCCGACAAATGTGCGCGCTGCTCCAGCCGCGGGAGAAGCTGCAAACCGGTCAGTCTCATCCTCTCCTCTCCATCTAAGGCAGAAATTAATATTGTTAGGTTCCCACTTGTCTCCATGACACTGTGTGCAAATTATTGGCCCTTCAGAAGCGGTATGACGCCGCCGACCCGAAGTCCCGCGAATCCCTCCGCATACGCGTACAGTCCGAGGCCTCCGCGATTGCTGAAAAGGTTCGGGTCGAAGGATCTCCTCGCCGGAAAACCCAGGAAAACACTTATCGTGCCATCCTGTTCGGCCAGGTCGAGATCAAGCACAACCAGGAAGAAATCCTGAAGTTGCTCCGCAGCTTCCTGGTAACTCTCCCTCTCCCTTCCAGTTTTAGTTGTGCTCCCCACTGATGATTTATAGCCCGGCCACTCAGCTGAAAGGAAAGTCTCCGCTCTTTCAGATCGGATTGCCAAACAGAAGAAGAGAGCATAATTGTGGCGTCGCCTTGAGGGTCTGCTCCTTTTCTTTTGCCTACGGGCACATGTTTCTGTCTCGTACTTATGGTTGAGGTTTATATTGTTCGCCTTCGTGCTTGGTTCTGGGGTTTTCAGGGTTATGGGAGCCTTTGATGTACTTATCCAGAGGTTTATAACTTAGTTTAGTCAAAACTGAGGGTTGAACTCCACGCGTCCTCGTCGTAACCAAGACACTATAACATACCATGACGTTTATGCGATTTATAAAACATCCCATTATATTTCGATGGCCACCCAATTAAAATTAAATAGATGCTGGGCATTTGAACAAACAAAGCAAGTTACCAACCATCTTTTCAAAAAATGAGACGAGACTCATTATTATACAGGAGTGATTATGACATGGTTGAAGTCTTCATTTGGAGATCGCAGTCACTGATCGCTAGTTTCGACATCGGATTTGTTTCCAAGGCAACAGCGAATCGTCAGCAGTGCACGTGATCGTGCATGCGAATTCCAGGTTCACTGGACGTAGACTGTAGTTCGACAAACAAAAGGTTCGAATATACTACTTTGACACAAGTTCCAGCTGTGTCAGAATATCAGTTTTTGAACCAGCACGTCGCAACTATGGCTAAGAAGACGTTTACCGTTCTGGGTAATGGACTCAACAATATACTCTTTTTATCAGTTACTGACCGTGTCTAGAGAACAACCCCGAGGTGATGAACCAGCTTGCGTACAAACTCGGACTATCGCAAGACCTTGCATTTTACGATGTATACTCACTCACTGACCCGGATCTCCTCGCGATAATCCCACGCCCGGTTTTCGCCTTACTGGTGATCATTCCTTTGTCAGATGTCTGGCATAAAGATCGTGAAGAGGAAGATGGGTCGAAGCAGATCTACCAAGGAGTTGGTCCTGACGAGCCTGTCGTTTGGTTTAAGCAGACGATAACTCACGCATGTGGTTCCATCGGACTGCTTCACTCGGTTCTCAATAGCCAAGCGGCTGATTACATCAAATCTGGCAGCGATTTTGACAAGATACGCGAGGATGCCATCCCATTACGCTGGGCTGAGAGGGCGAACATGCTGTCGGAGTCTGAGCCATTTGAGATAGCCCATGAGGCCGCTGCGCAGCTCGGAGACACACCTCCACCAACTCTCGAGGTAGCAGATAAGCTGCACCAGCACTTTGTCAGTTTCGTGAAGGCAAAAGATGGCCACCTGTGGGAGCTGGAAGGATCGAGGAAGGGTCCCTTGGATAGGGGAGCGTTGGCGGAAGATGAGGATGCTCTGAGCCCGAGAGCTCTGGAGTTAGGACTGGGAAGGTTGATTGATATGGAACGGAACTCTGGGGGAAACCCAAGGTTCTCCTGCATTGCTCTTGGTCCGAGGCAGGAATGAAATTGCAGGAATGAAATCATGTTGCCCATAGTTACTCGTATTAACTTCTGAAAAGTATGGAGTTTCTGTTGTCACACTTGGAAGTCAGAGTTTGGAAGCTACTCTTGCTCATGAATACGAGTATTCGGTGAGAGTAGAATATCGTGCGTTTTTGGGAGCTAATCCTGTAATAAAGTCCTACGGTTGAATCATAGTCGATTCAAGAATGTCACATATCTTGCGCTATCATGATAAAAAAAAAGGTTGACCACATTAATTATGTGCAGGCCCTCCACTCATCTACACTTTTATCTAGCAAGATTATCAAACGCCACCCAACCAAATCATCTTCCCATCCATCTATCATGATCTCAAAAACGTCTTAAATACCTCGGACTCCGTACAATCTTCCCAAGGGTAACCAATCTTGTTTAAAAAGGCATGCAGCTGGTCAACCTCGCCATCAGGGCACTGGATACCCGTCAAGACCTTTCCAATGTCACTGCCTGCATGGCGATATTGGAAGAGGCTGACGTTGTAGTTCGGCCTGAGTGTGGCAAGGAAGCGCTCCAATGCTCCGGGTCTCTCAGGGAAGTTGAACATATATAGACGTTCGTTAGCGACATCAGATCGGCCACCAACTAAGTATCTGATATGCGACTTGGCCAGCTCGTCGCCCGATAGGTCCACGGCGGTCAAGCCGCCCGAAGAGATACGCTCGAGGAGGTTCTGGAGCTCCTCTGCCCGCTGTGACGCTGGAGAAGTGAGAGAAATGCCAACGAGCACGTTAGCGACCGACTCGGTGGCGTAACGGTATGAGAACTCAGTAACGGCGTGTGGCATGATGGCCTTCATGAGTTCCGAGAATGCGCCAGGGGTTTCGGGCATGGACACTCTGAGGAGGGCCTCCTTGCCCTCACCGAGCGCAGCACGCTCAGCGACAAAACGGAGGCGATCGAAGTTCATGTTTGCGCCAGAAGCGATGGCGACAAGTTGGCGTCTGGTGTTTGGGGAGGGGTTGGCGGCGACGTATTTCTTTAAACCGGCAATGGAAAGAGCGCCAGCAGGTTCAACAATCGAGCGAGTGTCTTCAAAGACATCTCTGATAGCAGCACAAGTCTCATCTGTTGTGACTTGGATAACTTCGTCAATTACCTCTTGGCAAATGCGGAATGTCTCTTCGCCGACTTGTTTGACAGCCGCGCCGTCCGCAAAGAGCCCAACCTCCTTCAAGAAGACCCTCTCTCCCTTTGCTAGCGACTGGACCATTGCGTTCGCATCGTATGTTTCGACTCCGATGATCTTCACGTGCGGTGCAATACGCTTGACGTAGGCGCCAATCCCTGCAATCAACCCCCCGCCTCCCACACAACAGAATATAGCCTCCAACTGTTGAAGGTTTGTCTGCCTCAGCAGTTCCATTCCAATGGTTCCTTGGCCTGCAATAACATATGGATCGTCGAATGGGGAGATGTTCGTTAGGCCGTGAAGCTTCTCAAGGCGATAGCATTCTTCCTTGGCAGAGTCGAAGTCGGGCCCGTGAAGCACAACAGATCCTCCCAGCCTTGTAACGTTTAGATGCTTGATGCTCGGGGTCCCTTGGGGCATGACGATGGTCGCAGGGATCTTCAGTTTGCGAGCCGAGTATGCTACGCCTTGAGCGTGGTTACCTGTTCAAGTCAGTACTTTGCCCATATTGATCATTGTGGTTCCTATACCTGCAGAGCATGCGACAACACCCTTCCACCGTGTTTGCGGGTCCAAATGTGCCATCTTGTTATATGCGCCTCTCAGTTTAAAGCTAAAGACCGGCTGCAGGTCTTCTCTCTTGAGCAGGACCTGGCATTCTAGCCGGTTGCTCAAGTTGGTGGCGTGAGTCAACGGCGTCTCATTGACAACTTCGTAAACCCGCGAAGTAAGAATCAATCGTAGATACTGGTATTTATTAGCTCTGCGGCAAATAAAATATTTTGTAGTGACCAACATCAGGATACCCAGTGGGCAGTATGAAATCCAATGGCACTACGCTCGTCACTTTCGCCTTCCCCTCTTGCCTTCCCTCTCTTGGCGGTGAAGGGTTGGTGGCATATTCTGTCAGAGATAAAGCCTGAACGCTTGGAGTACGCGGTATTGTGGGCGAGTCGTGTACTCCATTTGGAGTCTCCATCTCTGCCGGCATTACTTTGAGGTATTGTTCTCAATTCAGTTTTGTTGTTTTCATGGTGAGGGAGCTTTTTTGGGCTCGGAGTCTTATCGGCCATGAATTTGTATTGTGGGGTCACTGATAGGTGACTGTACCATGCCACTGCCAGGGTCGGGAAAACTTTAATCCTAATATCGCGTCAGGACCACAGAATCTCCGAGGAGCAACTGGAGGGTATTAAGAATGCTGCGATCAGGAACGCTCTCATCATAATTCCGAGTGCGCAGCCATGTCGTCGACCAACCTGCCGTCGTCCTTTGATGGGGATACGTATGCTTACAAGCATTTTTTCTGTGAAGTCGCACTGACCTAGCCCAGTGAATTCTACGAAGAGAACCGATGGCAGAAGCTGACCCGCCGGTTGAAAGAAGAGCCCCTCGTGCCTTTGGGTATGTCTCCAGCCATTTTATACCAATGTATTATCTGACAGTTAGTATAGGATGTGCCCTCACATGTTGGGCGCTTTACCATGCGTCCAAATCAATCCGCTCTGGCGACCAACAACGCACGAACCGGATGTTCCGCGCCCGTATCTACGCCCAGGGTTTCACAATCGTCGCCATGGTTGCCGGCTCAATGTACTGGAAATCAGACCGCCAGAAGCGCAAGGAATTTGATGAGGTGGTGGCAGAGCGCAAGGCTAGGGAGAAGAACGAGCTGTGGATTAAAGAGCTGGAGGCGAGAGATGAGGAGGAGAAGGAGATCATGGCTGAGAAGGAGAGAAGGTCGAAGCGCTTGTCTGATAGATTCGGACAAGGCGAGCAATCTAAGGTGGTTGATGGCGCGAAGAACTCGATATTGACGCAAGTGAGAGCTGCGGAAGGGATGGACAGTGAGGATACAAGCTCGGCAATTGATGGGAAGGAGCAGAAGCAGAAGTCAACCCTGGAATCCGTGAAGGAGATGATCATGGGGAAGAAGTAATGGTGAGGGAAAGGAACCTTGTATATAAGTGGCAGCAGGACGGATATATCTGGCGTTGGGCTGGATTTGAGGGAATGGCATGGAATTCGAGAACAATGTACAGTACAGCAACGAACACTCAACCTACTCAAAGTAATGCTTCAAAAATCTAAATTTTGTAACTAAACGTAGCATACTCATAGAAACGCTCTGAGTATCTAAGTTTTATAACTTGGTTCTTCTAAATCACAGTCACTAGAGTTTCATTTCAGAAGGAGTCATGTGTTTCTCGATTTTTTTTATTAGCAGTGTACTATTATTACAGGGTGTAAGCTATTGTTATCCAAGCAAATATTGGCTGCCCAAAATCGAACAACTACATTGGTATAGCTCAAATAGCCACAATGAAAAGGTATCATGCTCCCACGCGGTGACAACCAGCCATCGGCTCGCAGCCACAAGTTCCGAACACAACACTACCAACTGGCAATGAGTAGCAAAATCAGCAAGGTTCTCCACTGCATAGGAGCGGAGAATGAGCATCGTACCCAGTGTCACAGAACCATTCGCATCTCCCAAGTATCTCCTGCTTCTTGAACTGTGGCATAATTGAAGATATTCATCGCCTCAGGGTTGAGTAGCCGAACTAGGAACGGGGTTTAATACCTAGGTATTATTGAAGCCCTGCTATTTGGTGCCTATTTTCTGTTTTTTCGGAGTTGGGGCCTTTGCTGTGTCTGTCTCGTCACGGCAACCATTTCCTTTCTGTGTACTCATTGCCAACTGAGCTTTAGTCTTCCTAACGGTTATATCGTAGCTATCCACAACGCTGTTTTCCGTAGGGGTGATCGTGCATGTATGTTTAAAGCCTCCTTTGGTGACCAGGGGCAGCTGGTATGTTTTGTAATGGGCAATGCGGATCTCAGTGCCGAAAGCGAATTTCACGCTCTTGGCTGCGGGATTTTCAGCGAAGGCAGTGAACTTCAGACAATCTTTGCAAGTACACCCAATCTCTTCGTCTGGCAAATCCACCAGCCTTGGTAGCTGAGGTCGACCATTCTTGTGCTGAGGAGTCTTGCCCTGAGGAAGAGTCTTATGCTGGGGTTGGGAGAAACGATGTGCGTGCTCTTTCCGAAAATATCCCGCGAACTGGTGCGCCTTGCTATGAAACTCATCTGCAATAGTACCAGGAGTTTGCCCCGGAGGCATCTCGTCAAATTCTTCGATGAGCGGCTGAAAAAATCCTTCGAATGCGATTGGAGACGGCGAAACTACTAAGAGCCTGTCCAACTTGTCGAAAAGCGAGTCAATTGGAACCTTAAGTTGTTGCGTTGCCTCTGAATTTGATGTGTCCAGAGGCTTCGCGTTGGTATGTGAGGTGAAGAAAAGACTTTGCGTGTAGGTATGTGAGGTGAAGAAATGAGATGCGTGTTTGGTAGATGGAGGTGGGCGTTTGGTAAAGAAAAGGTGTGCGTTGGGTAAATGGTGGTAGGCGCTTGGTAAAGATGAGGTTTGAATTTGGGTAAATGTAGGCACGCGCCTCGGCAAAGGTGCGTTTGAGAGGGTTAGGTCGAATATGGGGAGTTCAGTTGGAGAGGAGTGAACTCTGTTGGCAGTTCGTTTGAGTTTGGAGGGAAAGGTGCATCAAGTGAGGTAGTGGAAATATTGACGTGTTGTGTTGTAGACGCGTTGCCCTGGAGTCAGTCACCTTGGGGGACTTTCATTATTCCGCTGTGGCTAAGGGGGGTCAAGTGAATTTGAAGTGAATTTGACGTCTTGTAGTGTGGGCACGCACACAGACTTAGGGAAAGGTCATATAAAAAGCTGCCTGCTTAGTCCAGCCGACCTTTGAGTATTCATCCATTGAGATCCCTATCTACCTACAAGAGTCTAACCACAATCTCATCCATAAACCTCCATTCAATGGCTTCCAGACAATCTGTCAACCAAAGAAATGAGTACCATGGAGATTCCACACCATGCCACATGCATTTTCCCAGTTTTTGGACGCCGCCGCAAACTCCATATCCCACGACCCCAAAAATAACAGACCATGCAGTAACATGCACGAATGCGTCTCCCCATCCCATGCCCACCACTTTTTCCCCCATCTAAATGCACCCATCCCATCACCCCCATTTTACCCCCCCCCTCAAACCGCCTCCTGCCCCTTATAATGCCCCGCAATCAAAAACGCCATCTCGAGCGCCTGTTTCTCATTCAGCCTCGGATCGCAATAACTCGTATAATTCGTCCCCAAATCCTCCTCATTTAGCCCCTCACTCCCGCCCATACACTCCGTGACCGCCTCGCCCGTGAGCTCCAGATGCACCCCCCCCAGGTAGCTCCCCTCCTCCTTGTGCACCTGCAGCGTCCGCTGCAGCTCCGAGAAGATATCACCAAACACGCGCGTCTTGATCCCGCTCGGCGTCGACCGCGTGTTGCCGTGCATCGGGTCGCACTGCCACACCACGCAGCGCTTGTACTCGCTGCCCTCGACGGCGCGGATGTGCGCGGGCAGCAGCTCGGCGACCTTGGCCGCGCCGTAGCGCGTGATGAGGGTGATTTTGCCGACCTCGCGGGTCGGGTTAAGGGTGCGCAGCAGGGCCATCAGGTCCGAGACCGAGGTGGTCGGGCCGATCTTGACGCCGATGGGGTTGGCGATGCCGCGGAAGTACTCGATGTGCGCGCCGTCGATCTGGCGGGTGCGGTCGCCGACCCAGAGGAAGTGGGCGGAGGTGTTGTAGTAGGCTCTCTTGCTTGCGCTGGCGGCAGAGTCGGTCTCGGGCGCGGGGACGGTGGAGGTAATTTCGCTCGGGATGGGGAGCTTCCTGGTGAGGCTCTGCTCGTACTCGAGGAGGAGGCCCTCGTGGCTGGTGTACAGATCGACGGTCTGGAGGCCTGCGGAGGTCTCAGCGCCAACAGCACGCATCATGCGGAGAGTGTTGGTGATCGAGTCGACAATGGCCGTGTACTTGGCCTGCAGCTCAGGGTCCTGGACGTGTCCCAAGCCCCAGTCCAGCGGGCGATGCAGATCCGCAAACCCGCTCGCCAAGCTAGCTCTCACAAAGTTGAGCGTCGCTGCAGAATGGAAGTAGGCACTATAACCAGTCAGTTCACACCCCATTCACCCCACCCACACCCATCTCAAACTCAAACTCACCTCTTCAACCTCTCCGGATCCAAATCCCTCTCCTCGACATCAAACCCATTCAAGATATCCCCCCTAAAGCTCGGAATCTCCTTCCCCCCCACCACCTCCATCGGACTACTCCTCGGCTTCGCATACTGCCCCGCCATCCTCGCAATCCTGACGACGGGCTTATTGCACCCCGAGATGAGCACCAGACTCATCTGCAGCAGCAGCTTGATCTTGCTCTCGATCGCGCCGTCCTGGCAGTAGTCGAACAGCTCCGCGCAGTCGCCGCCCTGGAGCAGGAACGCATTGCCCTGCGCCACGTCGCGCAGCTTCGCTTTGAGGTTCTCGATCTCGTTAGGGGTGACCAAGGGGGGGAGGCGAGAGAGGTTCGCGAGGACGCGCTCGACGGCTGGGCGGGAGGCGTAGATGGCGTCTTGCTTGATGGGCTTGGTGGTCCAGGAGGAGGGGGTCCAGGTGCTGCTGGAGGGGGCAGTGGTGGAAGGCATGGCGGAGTTCGTAGCGCTGGCGGCGGCGAGTTTGATTTCCTGTGTTGGCTGGGGAGCGGCGGGGGGTTGGGGGACGGAAACCATTGCTGTGGGTGTGTGTGATTGATGTGAAGAGGTGAATATATCCTGAAATATAGCTGTAGTAAAGTGAAGATTGTAAGAAAAGAGGTTTCAATAAACCAAAACTGTCCAATTCCAATCCCAAATTTTCAGCTTCGCTTTGTCTTTGTAGTTCCCAAGGTGACTCAATGCCAATGCAATGCAAAAGTGAACAAACGGGAGTCGTCGAGTCACAAGTTACACCATAAATCTCTGGCAGAACCCCCCCTCACCGCCCACGCCAAGCACACAACCCCACCAACCCACACCCACCTATCCCTGACGACAATCCACAACCCAACTCGTAACCTCCCGCTTCGAGCTACCCACCGACCGCCCAATCCCACCACCTACACCACCACACCCTAACCGCCAGGTCTCAGCTCAGCTCCCGCCAGCACGGCCGGAAACCCCATCTCGTCGGCCACAGCTCAGCTCAGCTCGCACCTTACCTTACATTGCCTTACGCTACATAAGCTCATCTCATCACATCACATCACAACACAGCACCACATTACAGTACAGCACAGTGCACCGCAGTACACGGCCCTCACCGCACCACCACCACCACCACCACCCAAAACCAAAACCAAAACCAAAAAAACAAGATGACAGACACCCAACCTCCCCACCTAACCCCCGGCCCCACCCCCAGCGGCGACATCGAGACCGAGCTCCCCCCCGCGTCTGCCGAAGACCGCAAAGCAGCCGCCGCGCTCTCGTCGCTGGACACACACAACGACGATGGCGCCGCCGGGGGAGGGGAGGGGAAGGAGGTTGATGTGGAGGCGGTGAGGAAGGCTATG
>LMYD01003055.1:0-19109 GCA_001630595.1 Pseudogymnoascus sp. BL308 | reverse complement strand
GAGAGGAGGGGGCGGAGGAGGAGGGATGCGCGTTGTCGGTTTAGGGTGCGCAGGCTGACGGCGCGGACGGCGAAATGGTTGGTGGAGAGGTGGATGAAGAGGAGGAAGAGGAGGGCGGTCCAGGTTTGGAGGGGGGTGGTGAGGTAGGGGATTAGGGCGGTGCCGGTGAGCATGCCGAGGAGGGAGATGATGGTTTCTTGGGAGGAGTCTTTCTGTGAGTGTGTTAGTGGGTTGGGGAATAGGGGGGTTATGGTCAGGAACGGGGAGGGACGGAAAACTCACAGCGTTCAGCTCGCCCAGATTCCCGCTCTTAGCAAAATGCGCGCTCAGGCTTGCTTTTGCAGAGCCAGCAGCGACGCCGCATAAGGCGCGCAGCGCAGCGGATGCGCTGAGTATACTAACGCGCAACGGCTTTGGAAGGGCGGGAGAGAGGCAGTCGAGAACCATGGCGGCATCGTTGAGGATGTCAGCGACGAGGCGCCAGCGTTTGCATTCGGGCTCAAGGGAGAGGCCGAGGCGCGCGGCGAAGAGGATGGTGGCGATGCGGCCGGTGGAGTCTTGGAGGACGGAGAGTAGGAGGGCGGTTGTGGGGGAGGCGGTGGCGTCGCCGACGCCGACGCCTAGGGGGTGTTAGTGAGGGTTGTTGGGGAGGGAGGGGAGGTTACCTTCAAGGACGGCGCGGGAGGCGATGAGGCCAGCTATGGAGCTTGAGAAGGCTTGGAGAGAGTCCTGGGGGGTTGTTAGGGGATGGTTTGATAGGGGGTAGTTTCCAATGGCTTATAGATATAGTCTATGTTTGTATGCTTCATGGGCAACGCAGGGTATGCCAATGAGACGTTGGGATGCTTACATATATCTGATATCTAAGAGCCATTGTCAACAGGTATTACACCTTGGAAGGATTTCAGGACTTACTCCATATAGTCATCTGTAACGCTATTGGGATACCCAGCCGGTAGGAATATCTCCATAAAGCTCTTCAGCCATGAATGCGATCTCGTTGGGATCTACGAGCCATCAATTTAAGGACAACTTGGCCCCAATACGCATTGAAACTAGACAGCCCTCCCTGACACTCTCATATCCGCTATAATTGAAATATAACTCACAGATATATCAATACGGCTCTCTGGATACTTAGCAAGAAACTCATCCGACAACGATGAAGGATCCTCATAAGAATACCCATGGTCCTTGACGAGGCTCCCGCGGAGCACCGTCAAGGTTGTGACCAGCTGTCCCGACGCATCGAACTCTTGGATCTCAACGGCCTTCTCATACTCCGGAGGAAGTGGGAATTCCATCTAGTACGGATTAGTTCATCTGGCTTCTCAATTGTTGGAGTATTGGAGAGGGAGTTTGTGGACGTGGGTTCCATGAGGCTGTGTCTCACGTATATAAATCAGCTGCTACTGCCGCTTCAGCCGTGCACAGCCAGGTTGCAGCCAATTTGAGAATCATCCTCTACGATCATGTGATGACAATGGGGATGGGACTGGGAATACTGATTAGGATTTAAAACACATTCAACGACACCTGTATAGTATCAATTGGTATCGTATTTGTTTTGTATCATTCGAGGTTCTCACAAGAAAGTATCGGCCCATATTTCGCACAGTAGAATAGTCACGCCATATCACCCCGCCGTGCACATCCACCAACAAGCCGAATTATTGTCTGTAAAAGTGATTTGGATTCTACGGGTGTGTGCGTCTCTAAATCGCTTCGTCCTTCTAAACTGTAGCAGTGCGCTCTTCTGCCTTTTGGGGTATCGCATGCTAAAGTCTATCCGCTCCAATATCAATATGTAACAAAAGCCCGCCAAAACGCTAGGCTCGTCCCCCACGTAAAACTCCCTGTACTTTTATAAATTAAACCCCCAAAAAACAACCTAAAACCCCTCTAAAACCCCTTTTTTATATGCAGCGCTAATCGACGAATGTGGATGATGCAGATGAGGAGGGTCGTAATGTCGTTGGTACAAGGTTCGGTTGTGTTATGTATCGTCGCTCCCCTTACGCCATCATCGTCTGCCTGCTCTTCTCCTCGCTGAACGCGAGCCTGCTCATCTCGAGCACGGCCTCGAAGCCCTCGCGGCCCTTGATGGCGTTCTTCTGGAACTGGCAGACCGTAGCCTCCTCCACGGCGGTCTTGATCTTCTGCCAGCCGCCGCAGACGGCAGTCACCTTGGCCTCCTGGTGGAACTCGGTCTTCGCGTCGGATGTCGGCCTGTAGATGACGGTCTCCTGCACGGCGATGAGGTTCGCGAAGGTGAGGTTCGTGGAGCACATGGTGACTTTCTTCGTTTGCGGGTCAACGTAGGAGGTCTCGAGGACGTGGGAGGTTTCCTTCCCGCCCATCATCGCGAGGAGCCATTTCGGTGCGGTTTGTTTGCAGGTTATGAGTCGTTCAGTGCGGAGCTGGGAGTTTGAGTTAGCATTCGTTCATCCGCTCGCATGGCAGTTTTGCCGGGTTCCAAAACTTACAATTCCGCTCTCTGAGTCGACATGCCGCGACAGCGTGTCGACGGCGATGACATGTGTTGATTTATCGTTCCATGGACAGTACTTCCTCCAATTCGCAGTTGACACCTCTTCCCAAGAGTAGTCGAAGTTGCAGACATTGGAGAAGACCTTCATGGTCGTGTGAGCCCGGCGCTAAAATGCAGTTGATCGCGTGTGGATAAGTCGTGAGCGTGCTCCGGCCGATCCTTTGTTGTCTGGTCCTCGCAGTGAAGCCAGAACAGTAGTCGTCGATGAATTAAGTGACTTGTTCGTTGATTATGGCGTTGTATTAGGTGTATCCGATGATCCGGGGGTTGTTGGATGTTGGATGTTCAATTATAAGGCAGAGATGGAAATTATCTTCTCCGGTGACTGACACTTTCTTTTGCTGTGGCGCGATTTCGGAGGCCAAGCACCAAAAATTTTGCCCCTTCCGTTCCCTGGCGATCCCAGCCGACGCTTCCCGGATTTGCTCGTGCCAAGCGGGTATTACAAATGTCATGTGATATGAATTCACGTGATATTGCGCGCATTAACTTGGCCTATGGTTTATTAATGGAACAGACGAGACTCGAGTAGAACAATCCTGTGTACCTGTGCCATTTTGTCATTCTGCATTGATCTTTCCCAGCTTATCGCAGTTCGTCGTTGCCCCATTAAACATTAGATATGCGCTGCTGAAATATAAGATTGCCCCTTTCTTTTTAGTCGTGATCACTTAATATACGCCCTGTCGTTACACACAATCTCCCCCCAGCCTTCTGCCGGCTTATAATGCCTTGATTCATGGAAAGTCGTGCTGCTAACCAGCCATTCCTATTTGCTGCCTTAGTCTTCACTTCCTCAGCTCTAAGTATGACCTTGCATGAAACGAGGCGATCCGGGACCCCCTCATCCTCGTTGTCTCTCAGGCCAGACCATTTTTGACCTCCAACGCCGTTAATTTAGCACTCAAATGTCGTAGTTGCAGTTGTACTATACTCGTGCTACCGTGTTGTACTGCCACCCTCCAGCTTACTTTTTCGTGACTCTCCATCCCTCCTTCCCCCAATTCGTGTTATTGTAGTCGTCGCGATATTGTCTAGTGATTTCTCACTTTGTCCCATCTACGTACTCCGCATCCACATTCATCCAGCGCTGGCTCTTCCATCGACGCGACTCCCACACATCCAATCCTTCCTTAGAGACTATAGTCTTACGCGTTTATCCGTACTCTAGCTCTCTTATCTCCCGGCTCCATCCCCAAAACCTCACTTCGCGTCGCACACCAGCGCGCCAACCTCACAACCACCCTCGCGCACTCATCACCACAGCCCATCATGCCCGTCGTCCTCCGCAAGCGCAAGGCCCCCGTCGAGCCCGCTCCACCTCCACCATCTAAGAAGAAGACCTCGGCCGCAAAGCCAGCCGCCAGCGCAAAGGCCAAGGCTGTCCCCGAGACCAAAGCCAAAGCCAGCAAGACCAATGGCGCCGCCGCCGCCGCTCCTGCCGAGAAGGCTGCCGAGAAGGTCGCCAAAGTCATCGTAGGCGACTCTATCACCCTAGACGGCTTCGGGGGCGAAGTCGAGACCCAGGCTGGGGAGAAGACCACTCTCCAGAAGCTGGTAGAGAAGAGTGAGAAGGGCGTCGTGCTGTTTACTTATCCGCGCGCCAGCACGCCCGGTTGTATGTTCACGTCCACCTTATATATGTAACGAATTACTCTAATAGCCACAGGCACCACTCAAGTCTGCCTCTTCCGCGATTCCTACGCGCCTCTCACCGCTACGGGATTCGCCATCTACGGCCTCAGCAACGACAGCCCCAAGGCCAACACCACCTTCAAGACTAAGCAGAAGCTGCCTTATGATCTCCTCTGCGACCCGGCGGCTACGCTGATCGAGGCGATTGGGTTTAAGAAGAGCCCCTCTGGCACGCTTCGCGGCGTGTTTATTGTGGACAAGGAGGGGAAGGTGTTGGCTGCTCAGCTGGGTAGTCCTGCTGGCACCCATGCTGCGGCGAAGAAGCTGCTGGGTGCTGATGCGGAGGCCGCGAAGGAGGAGAAAGAGGAGAAGGAGGAGGATGTCAAGGAGGCTGAGGCGGCGGCTGATGTGGCTGACGTGGCGGAGAAGTTGGACGCCACTGCTGCTGACGCGGAGCCAGTTGAGAATTGAGTGCGTGAGGTTGCCGGTAGAGAGTATGAAGGTATTTGGAGTGGATGTGTGTGATACAGAACACGGATCTGCTATGTATCCGCTAGCAATGGGTTATGATGGATCGGGTAGGGTTTGTGCACGGTTTGCGTGGTGCTTTGTTTGTAGCTTTAAATAATAAAACAGTTGAATTGTTATGGGTTTGCTGTGTGGTGAACATCTTGTGGAAGGTAGCCAATATCTGTGGTCTCGTAATTGTGTTTGACATCGACCTGGGTTGCCAATGCCACCGAGGTAGACAGTAACGTGCAATGAGACGCCTGACGCTGTGTGCACATACATAGAAGACACTAGGATGACATTCCATATCACACTATCAAAGAAATAGAAGCTCTCATTGAATCTTGTTATTCCACCCCCAATCGCCAAAGGCCTATCATATATACAATCTACTCTCCCCTCAGCTCTTTCCTTCCCATCACTCTCTAAGCAAATGTCCTGCAAGGGTACCTAACATCATTAGCACACGCCACTTCCCACATCAACGGCGCAAAACTTACTGCTCGGGATACGCCTGGTCCTCCGGCATCTCATATCTCACATGCGCATCATCCGGCCCCCCACGACTCGGGTTCGGCGGCAACCCTCCCTCTCCAAGCACACCACTAACATCTCCCTCCCTAAAGAACGCCGCGAGTCCCTTCTCTCCCTCTCCCTTCGCCGCCACCAACGCCTTCTCGCCCTCCTCGCCAATCAGCTCCACCTTCGCTCCATCCTTAGCATTCCCCACGCTGAGCAGCTGCACCAGCTCGCCCTGCCCAACGACGCTCGCGCGCGCGTAGTTGCGGCGCGTGTCGCGCTTCCAGTAGGGGTTCCCGGCGATGTCGGCGGCGGGGAGGGTGACGCGGTCGTCGTAGGTGACCGGGTCGAGGGCGCCGGGTGTGGGGTTGCGGAATTGAGGGTTCAGCGGGATGCCGTTGGAGCGGGTGGAGTCGACGGCGAAGATGCGGCGGATGCGCTCGTAGATGCCGGTGGATTGGACGGTGTATTTCTGAGGGGGGGGGTTAGTGGTGGTGGAGGAGGTGGTGGGAGATGGGGAAGAGGGACGGTGTTGGGGGAGTGGTTGGGGGCGAGGAGCGTACCTCGGACACGGGAATCACACGGCGGGTGGCTTTGACAGCCGACTGTGCAACTTTCGAAGACATGGCGAAGGGTGTTGGCTGTCAATTGAGGGTGGTGATGGAGCGATGTTGCTTGAAGTTGGCTATGGTCGTCAAAGTTGTGAGGTTCCGGAGCTGGAGCCAAGCTTTTTCCGGACCCGTCCCTAAGGTTTGGTGTTGGATGTCTATTACGCCTACTACAAATCTGTGAACTACGAACCCGCCAGAAGGTTTCAATGAATAACTAAATTATTTACAATAAGATGGACGGTAATTATAAGCTTCACGGGATTAAATATCATGTGGAAATTTCACTTATTGGGGCATCAAAGGGACGAATCCAAGCTATATGTACTGTACACAACGCTCAGCGTTTGATATTATGATAAATCTAAATCGATATAATCTTACATTGGGTCCTTGATTTGTGACGCTCAGTAGAACTACCCTCGGAGTAGTGGAACCGTTCTCGGGGCCAATTGCCTACGATATTGCAGGTATCGTACGGACGTATTCATCTCAACTGGACCATTGGGATCGTGGTGCCCACATTGTCTCTCCAGGTCACTCTAATTAAGTGAGCATGTAGTCGAGTTGCTGGTCTTTCTCTAATGTGGGCATATAGCCCTGGGGGTAGAATTTCGTGTCCATTTAGCCAGTGTCGGATGGGTTGTTGGCTTCAGGTCCGTGGTGAGGTTACTAGCCCCAGCTATATTGCGTAGCATTGGCACAGCATGCTCAGATTCGGAGGCCTCCTGTCGCTCTTGGTTTGCTGTCCAAGCAGATATGGTGTTCTCTACTTTGGTTGAACTTGGAATAGCGTTATTCTCTTTCTGGAACCTTGTATCCCATGGAGGTGGTCATGCTGTATTATTTCCGTGGACTGGTAAGCACATGCCCATGCTGTCATTCAACATAGCAATTGTACTATTGTAATGCTCGAAAGATTTCGTTTTGGCAGCCCCAGCCAGTCTTTTCGTCCTATGTGTTGCACTGTAATGAATCCGTCAGCTCGGCTCTCAGAAGACTGGTCGATTTTTGGCTTCAACTTACACCTCGGCCATGTACTTCCTCATATACTCCGTTTGACACATATTCTTCAATATTTGGCTTTCTATGCCTCTTTCCCTTCCAGCTCCCTCAATAAACTCGAGTGTTCGAGCGATTTTCCCTGCATCATATGCGCTTGAGTCGGACTTTCGGAAGGCGTAACGGAGCTCATCTCGAACAACATAGCGGCTCGGTTTCGAATATCTGACTGCATGTAGCAGGCCCTTGTACAGGTGTCTGTACGAGTGTATCAATTGTGTGGGTGATGGAGTGCTAGATGCCATCCTGCATATGAGAAAGTTGTGCTTCTGGAGCTATCAACGAGCCGCATGGCAGTTACAGTACCTTGATCCCAGAGACGCTAAGTTGACGGAGTGCGCTTCACCGCCTACCACCCCTACAGCCACCCCCGGGTGGTGGCTCATCAAGAGACTGGCTCGGAATACGGCAGAATCAACAAAAGTTGGACCACACAGCTTGCGAATATTTACGATTTCCCGTCCCTACAACTAAAGTAGATGCATAGAACGCATGGCTTCCTCGTTGGGTCGTCCTCTCGTTTGCTTTTATTGTAACCGAAAGTCAACGCGCAGGCAGGATGGTAGCATTCGCCAGTGGGAGTGCGCCAGCTGTGAGGCTGTAAACTACTTGGATGAGGTAAAACGCGATTCATCTTATTGCTTTGAGACTTCCTAACGCATTACAGAATGGGGATATTACGGATCCTCCGGTAGCTACATTCGAAGAAGCCTCGCCGGGCAGGTCATTTGCGAAGGCCATTCCTCCTCCAACATGGTCGACAGCGTCGGCTGACGACTCGGTATTTTGCCAAACATGCATCAAGAATCAACATCTCTATCGTTCATCGTTGGCGCAATACCTCCCGGAAGATCCAGATCATCCTGATTATGACCGATTGTCTCGAAATATCGAACATTTCGAACAGCAACTAGAAGAGCGGTACCCCCAGGTCTGCGAAAACTGCGTGGACAAGGTCCAGGATCGCATGAAGCGCGCAGTCTACAGTGCCAAGGTCGATGCACATGGAAGACAATTGGCGAGGACCCGAATGAATGGCGGCCCTGGACGAAAGGCAAAGCGCACTTGGCTGGAAAGAATACAATCCGGGGGGAGGGTAGCGTGGAAATCCGGGATCTACTTACAGCTGGCCTGTGAGGTTCTATCCCTCCTTGAGGGCTTTCAGCCTGCTGTAGTGGATTCCTTTGAAGATGATTCTATCTTGGGCGATTATATCCTCGATGACGGAACAGGGCCATCTCGCCCGTTCCTGTATCGCTTGGTCAGTCCCGTTTTATCAGCAGGGTCGCATCTTCCAGATGTGGTCGCACAGCGGCTTCCTGATTTGGCGGCAGCAAGCTTGCTCCTCTCTCTGGGCTCCCTATGGTGGAATCCGGAGTTTCGATATACTATCAAGAATGGTCTTCATAAAGTTCATGGCTTGGAATCATGGTATGTCCACCAAGCAGTGCTGTTGTTGACCCGTGGACTCCTGTGGTACATCAATGGTAAATCTATTTTCGGCGATGCTAAATCGTCGATAAATATGGCTGCGCATACGTTTATGTTTGCCTTCACAGCTTGGGTAAGTTCAATCACTAGGTGCTTTGGTTTCAAACATACTAACTAACGCTCCTTAGATTTCAATGACAACAGCCAAGAAAGTCACCGCCAGGTCAAAACCCCTGTTCTCGTCAACACCTGACCGTGAAGCTCTCATTGCCAAACGGAAAGCAACAGCATCACCTACCCATGCTCCCAATAGCTTATACGAAGCTCTAAATAGTATTTCCCAAGAGCCCGCCAGGGTTTCGTCGCCAGCATCGTCGCAAGGAACGCCTAGAACATCCAATTTTGACCAGCCCATACCATCCCCCGGGTCTATATCTAATATATCATACCGCAATCGGCAAACTCCATCCAAATCAAATTCATTTATGAGCATCTCGGACTCACCGCCACCATTTTCACAAACTAATGGGGGGGCTATGGGCAAGTACCAATCTAATACTGGACATTCGTCATCGATGGAGGTTGCCAACGCTCCAGATCCAGACGAGATGGAATGGATGCCCAGTCAATCCGTGCATCGAGCCTTCAACAGCGGGTTATCCGCACAGAGAGACGGACAACACTTCAACCAAGCGCCATCTGGCCCAGAAACTTCACCATTCTGGTTCAAAGTCCCACCAGCCCCAATCACACCAGCACGAAAACTTAGAAATCCGCCAAATCAGCCTCTGTTATCAGCTCCTTCCGAGGAGGTGAAGCAGAACTTCTTCAACAGGATGACGTCAAATATTCTGCCAGGTCAGAGCTCTCAGGCACCTAGGGAATCCAGTCGCCACGACACTGCGTTTGCGCAGCCTAAGTTCTTCCCACCTGATGCTCTCGAAGATACTACGGGATTAGCAGATGCCTTCGGGGCGGCCTTCTCGTTTGACGAGCGAGAAGCAGCAGAGAACGAGCGGGCTGCGAGGGAGAAAGCGCAATCACAGGGTAGCTCACCAGCATCAGTGCTATCTGGCAACCTCACCGCTGTGGCTCTCGGCGTTTTATTGTGGTTCTGGAACCTCTCATTCCATAGGCCGACGGAGTACTCGAGATCGATGACTCAGGCGGCGATGACGGGGTGTATTCTCATTGGGCTGAGGTCACTCATGGATCATACCACTGTTGCGATATCCAAGACGGCCTCGAAGTGGAGTGTCGCATTTGCTGTCCTTGCTGCTGTTGAGTCCACGGCTGCGGTGTACATATTGGTGGCATCGAATGGAGTGGCTCCAGAGGCGATCGGGCCTGTTCGCACATATGGTTCGGCCTTGTTTGGGGTTATGATACTTGGCCAGCTTCTTCAGAGGTATGGGACTGTCCGGTCGGGACAGGGTAATAGGGCGTAGATGGTACGACAGTACAGTACAGCGGCATTGTGAAAAGCATTGGGCGTGGTGTTCGGATTTGTTTTTTAGAGATGCATATATATACCTCCCACAAATATGAAATAATATGAACATAGAGAAAGAACTCTCAGTCGATCTTCCGAAAAAAATGCTACGTGACGCATGTCCTCCGATCCACGGATAGAGAGAGCCTTGAAACAATGTCTCGTCCTCCCAATCCCCAATCCGCATTGCGCACACAAAAAAATGGCAAAAAAATAAGTGTTCGTTTATCAAGGTAATCCTCGATTCGCAGATGAATGCGGCTTCTGTGGATCGAACACAGTGCCTCCAGATATCGGAGCCGAAGTTGTCTTCAGTCTGGCGCTCTCCCAAGTGAGCTAAAGCCGCTTGGGTGTTCGTTGGAGGTTAGTTGCGTATTGTGGGTTATGTAGAGGGCTCGCTTCGTCACCTCGCGTTTTGGCTGGGGGAGGGGTGACGTCGACTGGGGTGGGTGAGTCAGGTCGATGCTGGTATGTTCGTGTTACGGTTGAGAACATATTGTTGACTCGATGGATTTTATTTATGACCTGGTAGTTGGGTATAGTTGGCATTTGATCGATGTTTGGTTTTATTTTTATTAATTTTCCATGTTCCAATATAAAATCGCGTACTATTCTAATACATTTCAATATATTCTAGTTTGCACCACCATTTAATTAACAAAAATATTCATTATAATCAGTTTATATAGCCAAGTCCATGTTAAGTATTCCCGTTTTATACAATATCTATTTTCCCAAACTTCCAGCGGAATTATTTCTAATCCTGCGTTGCAAAAACATACGCTGAAACAGGCGAAGTAGTAAAGTTGAAGAGCAATATCCGCTTAGAATAGAGTAGGTGATAGTAAAAGTGCGCATAAACAGGCTGGAATTCCTCCATATGGCTGGTATTCCAAGAGCAACATCTGCGCAGAATAGAGCCGCAGACAGGAAAACTGCGCATAAATAATCTGGTATTCCTTACGGCTGGTATTCCAAGAGTAGTTTGCGCAACACAGAGTAGATGACAGGAAAAGGTGCGCACAAACAAGCCGGCTGGTATTCCATACGGCTGGTATTCCAAGAGCATATCCGCGCAGAATAGAGTAGCTGATAAGGAACCTGCGCATAAACTGCCTGGTATGCCATACGGCTGGTATTCCATCCAAGTGCAATATCTGCGCAGAATACAGTAGCTCAGAGTAAAAGTGCGCACAACTGGTTGGTATGCCATACGGCTGGTATTCCATCCAAGTGCAATATCTGCGCAGAATACAGTAGCTCAGAGTAAAAGTGCGCACAACTGGTTGGTATTCCTTACGGCTGGTATTCCAAGTGCAATATCTGCGCAGAATACAGTAGCTCAAAGTAAAAGTGCGCACAACAGACTGGTATTCCTTACGGCTGGTATTCCAAGAGCAGTATGCGCAGAATAGAGTAGCTGACAGGAAAAGTGCGCACACACAGCCCGGTATTCATACGGCTGGTATTCCACCACCCTCACTTCGCCTTATAAAACTCCGGCGCATACTCCACCAACCAATCCTTCTCAATCTTTGTAACCTCCCTCACATAAATCTTCTCCCCCACCTCCATAACCTCCTGAAAAACAACCCACCCGGCCTTGCGATTAAACATCAAAGAGCTCGGATGCGCATGCAGCACCGTCCCGCCCGCTACATTCCTAAACGTCCCATCCGGCTGCATCTTCGCCGCATGCGCAAAGAAGCCCGTCGTCAAGCATCGCCGTATCGCCTCGCCCTTATCCATTCCACCCGCAGCACCTAGCGCTTGCTTATTCGCATTCTTACTTAGCGTCTCGTCTACAGCGAGTCCAAAGCGCTCGAGCATACGTTTTAGCTGCCCCCGCACGCTAACTGCTCTCGTCATGCTCTTGAAATTCAGCGAGTTGTCGCGGCAGAACTTGACATCCTTCTTCCCCGTCGTGACGAACGCCCGATACACATTCAGCAGCGTAAGATGATCGCCTTCCTCCGCAGCAAACTTCCGCCGCGTCATCTCAAGCCGTTTGCGCTCGTCGGAGTGCTCGATCCAGACGCTGCCGTTGAGACTCGTCATAGCGGCTATGGTGAGCATTTCGCTCAGCACGTTGAACGAGGAGGCGCTGAGGAGGGCTTTGGAGAGCATGGGTTCTATTGCGAGTTCGGCCATGCGCACACCTAGGGGACGGGTGAGTTTTGCGTAGGTGTCGAGTGCGCCGAGGGAGTAGAGGAGTTCGAGGGCGCGGATGACGAGTTCGGCGGGGGGAGAGGTGAAGAAGCCGAAGCGCGCGATGTTATCGATTCCGAGGGCCTTGAGCTGGAGGATGACGGGTGCGAGGTTAGAGCGCTGTATCTCGGGGATGCTGGATTGGGGGAGGGAGGCGTAATCGGATTCGGTGTAGAGGCGGAAGCATTTCCCTGGCTTTGTGCGGCCTGCTCGCCCCGCTCGCTGGGTTGCTGAGGCTTTGGAGATGGGTGTTGGGGTTAGGGTTTCGATGCTGGTTGTTGGGTTGAAGGCGCGGAGTTTGACGAAGCCACTGTCGATTACGTAGATGATGCCGTCGATTGTTACGGAGGCTTCGGCGATGTTGGTGGAGAAGATGACTTTGCGTGTGTTTTCGGGGGCGGGCTCGAAGACGTACATCTGTTGATCTGTGGAGAGACCGGCGTATAGGGGGAAGGGCATCATTGTCTCTGCGCGGGGGTGAAGTTGTGCTGATCGTTCTGAGATTGCTTGCACAGCTTTATCGATCTCTTCGCGGCCTGTTAGGAAGACTAAGATATCTCCTTCTAGCTCTTTCGTGTGGATGTCGAAGACTGTTTGGATTGCCGTCTCTAAATAGTCCTCTGCAGGCGACTCCGTGTAGAGAATGTCCACCGGATACATCCTGCCTTCCAGACTGACAATCGCGCCCACGTCTTTGCCGCTTTCTGCTTTATTTGCATCCTTCGTGGTAGTAGTATCGTCGGCAGTAAAGAAGGTGAGGAACTCTTCTGCTTGAAGCGTAGCACTGCTCACGATGATCCTCAGCTCTGGCCTCCTCTTGTGGATTTTCCGTAGGACGCCCAATAAAACATCTGTGCTGAGAGATCTTTCATGAGCTTCATCGACCATGATAACGGAATATCGAGATAATAACGGGTCCACCAATGCTTCTCGCAGAAGGAGCCCATCGGTTAAGAACTTGATCTTTGTGGCTGCTGAAGTCACATCCTCGAAACGGATCGAATAGCCAACCTCTTGCCCTAAAGTACATCCGAACTCCTCAGCAACCCTTGTGGCAACTGTCGTAGCAGCTACTCTTCGAGGCTATCTTGCGGTTAGCTTCCATGTCTCAGCTGGGGCAAGAAGAACTTACCTGGGTAATGGCAATGGCCCTGCCCTCAGAGCACCACCCAGCCTTTTCCAAAAACTGGGGCAGCTGGGTGCTTTTACCGCACCCAGTCTGACCCACCACTATGGTAACCGCATGGGTTTCAATGGTATAAAGAAGGCTCTCACGGTGCTTTGCTATGGGCAGCAGTGACGCGGGTTTATATAACGAGGGAATGAAGCTCGTGGCAAGATCAAAATCTGCCATGGCTAAAGTAACCCTTTTTGTCTCTGACCTATCATGTAATGAATCCTGTTTTCTCAACCATACTTCTTCCGCCGCGACTTTTCGGATGGTTCTATCTCTCACATGGGTTTGGAAGAGAGAGAAGGCTGAAGGGCAATTCTGTGGCACATAATTATAACTGCCTTATTATTACGGCTGAAACGTCAGCCTTGTGCCAAGCGTCGCATGTGGCGTGGATTAGCCCCTCGGTGGCTAGGGCGTCGTCACCCGAAGCGGTACATGATTTCAAGACGTTGAAGCTGTGAGGCGCAAGCAGACTTATTATAGCATCACGACGACTTCGAATCCTCTGCTATTTACGTACGCGTACTTGGGCACCAAGCTTGATATAAACCACCTTTGCCATCCTCCCCAACCTCCTCCAAAAATCATGTCCTCTCCTAAGAGAACCGAATCCCCACCACCGGTAGGATTGCCTCCACCATCCATGCAACGTCATCTACAAGTCACAGCTAGCTCACTCACATAATCACACAGACGAAGAGCAGCAGCGGCGCAGAATCCCCAACAACCGCACGACCACTCGAAATGGACGACGACGATGTTCAAGATACCCCCGTGGCGAGCGGTGAGCAGCCCACAGCTGCCGCTGGCCAGACTGCAGCCACAGGCACAGAAACCGAACAGGCACCCACGAAGCCCCCACGGCCACTCAGCGCCCAACAACAGGTGGAGAATACCCTGAAGGAGGCATTCCCTGGAGTCGAGGCTGCAGTCATCAAGGCTGTCTTGATTGCCAGCGGCGGCAAAATCGAACCTGCGTTCAACGCCCTTCTGGGCATGACTGACCCCGAGGCTGCTGCTGAGGCGGCTGCCATCGCTGAGCAAGCGGCGCCTCCTCAGCCA
Organism: Pseudogymnoascus sp. BL308; assembly: GCA_001630595.1. Lineage (NCBI taxonomy): Eukaryota > Fungi > Ascomycota > Leotiomycetes > Thelebolales > Thelebolaceae > Pseudogymnoascus > Pseudogymnoascus sp. BL308. The sequence goes on along the minus strand of LMYD01003055.1, from coordinate 4,854 downwards.
CCTAGGCCTATCCGCGCTGGACCTGAGCTGACGCAGTTGGAGGCTGATGAGCTTTACGCACGGCAACTGGCTGAGCACTTCGATACATCGCAGGACCGCAGCCGCGGCAGGGGCAACGCCCAACGCGGCCCGAACCAGCGCTCTGGTTCGTACCACGAGGAGGACGAGTACAGCTTCATGGACGACGACCTCCCCGTGATCAAAGAGAACCTGCGCAAGGGCTTCATCGAGACACAGAGCAAAGTGAATGGGTGGTTCACGAACCTCAAGAAGCGCATTGACGGGGACGACCTGAGCGACATCCACGCCGAACAGCAGCGCCAGGAACAGGGCTACAACCAGGGCTTCCCGAGCCAGCAGTACAACTCGCGCCGCGGCGACAGCAGCGGGCGGCGCAGCGGGGACTCTGGCCGCTACGACGCCGACCCGCAGGTCCTCAGCGATGACTTCACGGGCATACAGTTGAACGATGACACTAGTGAGCTCCACCACATTGTGACACCGCGCTCGACGTCCCTTCCTAACCAGAGCCCAGGCAACGCGCGCCGCTCGACGCGCCCACTAGCCAACCCCGACCTCTTCAAGCCGACGCCCGCGACGCCAAGGTCGAATGATGGGAGTCGCAAGGTGTCGTTCCAGGACGGGCCGCCGGAGGAGATCGATGTGTATGGAGGCCCGCCACCGCGCGCGGCGGCCAAGGATACCACCCCGGCTTCGGGGAAGCAGAGTAAGTGGCAGCCGCTGAGCTCGGTGGATCCGAATCCGGTGGGGGAGGGGGACAATGACCCGTTTAGTCTGGGGGATAGTGAGGATGAGAAGGAGGTTAAGGCTGGGGGGAAGGAGGGGAAGGAGGAGGTGAAGAAGGCGGAGGGGAGTGAGGGTGCAGCTAAGACGGAGGTGACTGCTGAGGCTGGGAAGGATGATAAGGCGGGGGCTAAGGATGCTTGAGTGAGGCATGGGATGGGTGATATGTAATGGGCATTTCATTGGGATGGGAATGGTAGTTGGGCGGGCTGGTGAAATTGAACATATTGATGTTTTCACGGGACAATTTGATGACGGTGGACACGCTCTAGTTTATGAACATATGAACATATGAACATGTTGACGGGCAATATGATGACGGTAGACACGCTCTACTAGTTATGATACCAACCTCTCCATCCTTCGCGGTTTGGGATCCGCGTTCTGAACTGACTCGTCTGTTTAACTGTGCTACAATACTTACAACGCGGACCATTCATGACCTCATGTGGGGCCGAGACAGGTTGAAGCAGCGCCCCAAGCTCTTTCCCTTGTCAGGGTGCCATCAGCCGCACTCTGTCACATCTCATCACGTTCCCAGTACCAGCGTGTCAAACAGCGCCGAGCCGTGTCTCCAAACTCCAAGACTTGCTTGTTGAGCTGACGACCAAGGACCAAGGACCAAGGACGAAAGACACATGGACCATTCTCGCCCGCGTCCATCCAGTGGCGTAAGCCGTCGATAAAGAAAAGTCCAACACCCACCCCCCCAACCCACCAGCATCAGCGGCGTAGCACAGCACAGTACAGTACAGTAGGAATAGATTGGAATATTGCCCCTAACAAGCAACTCATTTCGGCTGTATAGCGGGGTTCAAATCTTGGACTCTCGATATGCTTGTCTCTGTACCGAATGGTCGTGGTGATTGCGCTTTTTTGCTGACGAGCCGTTTTCTCCTCGAATCAGGAGGGAGAGAGGAAGGGGAGGTACTGTATGGAACGTTCCACGGTCTACGCAGAGGGTAGAGGTACCTGTGGTGTATAGGACGGTGCGGTTATAGTGGAGGAGAGTACAGGATGGGACGGGATGGTACAGGAGGGTACGGGATGGGGATGGTTGAAATGGACCAATGGGAGGGGGAGGACTATGGATTTGTTGGCCTGTTGTGCGCCCTGCCAGACTTCAATCTCGTCGATGTTCCTGAGTTAAACTACTTTGGGACGCGGGTGTGGGGGCGACAGATGAAGGGGTTGGATGTATATATAGAACGGGCTACTATGGTATGCACTTATCAGCAATTTCAAAGTATCCATGTTAACCCTACTGGCCCTATTCAACATTCAAACCACAATCAGAAGTTGATAAAATAGCAGAGTAAATTGAATTCTAGACGCGTTTAATTATCAAACGTTTGTAAATAAACTGTCAGTTTGTGATGCATCCCACCAACCACCACCACCATTCACCTCAATCAGAATTACGACCGGCGTTTCGCATAGGCGCATCATCCCGGGCCGCGACCCCTGAGAGGTCGAGAGTGGAGGGTCGCGCGCCACAGGGGATATCTGTTTCATTTCCAGCGTCCCGTCAAGCCCCCAGGTTTTCACCTGCGCCTCACTGTGCTCACTGTGCCAGGCCCACCCATCGAACCATTGCAGGGAGCAGAGAGGAGCAAAGAGGAGCCACAGGAGCCAAACCAGAGCCAGAGGAGCCAAACCAGGTGGCCTGAAAGAGTGTACAGGAAAGTACTGCAGGTACCGACACTACAGCCAGCCTACTGCAAAGTACTGCAACCTCGTCCAGGTACTTATCGCGTTTGGCCGAAGGCGGTACTCCTCACCGCACATCCCCCCATCGTCTCCCTTCCCTCGGACTTCTCCTCACACGACGACCCTTTGTCCCTTCTCTCTCCCCGTCGTCGTCGTCAACTTCGCCAACAACGTCCAGCCTGATGTAACCCGCCATCACGACAATCCCCAAGTTGCGTCTTTCCCAATAATTCAATAGTCCCTGCCGAGCAGGACTGCCATTCATTTAGAACAAACAACTCAACAGCCAACTTTGCTACTTTGAGCAGCAATTACAGTCCCTCTTTTTCGAGAAGCCTGACCCCGAAGTCCTTCATTCCAGTCACTCATTTTCAACGGTCCAGCCAAAACGAACAGCCAGCGAGTACCGCATTTTTGTCGATTGTTTTTACATTCTACCCACGACGTCTATGATAGCAGCATCAGTCAATACAGCATAGAAACAGCGTCCCGGCCGACGAAACCACATCACTTCGAAAGTCATTACATTTTGACCGTCTACTCGCGAGTTCGTTTCCGCAACTCGACACCCAACAACTTCACCCCAACCTTTATTTCCGGAAGCCTTCACGCTGGAGGCTTCACGGCAGGTCCGACAACACAAATCCACCATGGATACTCGCCGTGCCGCTGAAGATGTCCACGCCTTTCCTTTGGAGAAGAAGCTCACGGAGGCGGAGCTAAACGACATCCACTGGCCTCTCACCATGGGCGGTGCTCCAACTCTGGTTAAACAATACACCCAACCAACTCATTATCCTCTCGTCGCCCGCTCCCCGCCTGGAGAGGATACCTCGTCAGGTGGTTCCTCTTCGTCTAGTGACACCTCTTCCAGTGACACCTCTTCCAGCGACACCTCTTCCAGCGACACCTCTTCGGGTGATAGTTCTTCGAGTGATAGTTCTTCGTCCTCTTCATCAACAGACGAGTGCGCAAATGGTAGCACTTCGGCGAAGTGTGAGAAGCCGCACTCCGCGTCGTCTTCGACAATTGCCATTATTGTCGGTGTGACGTGAGTTGATGATGTTCCCATGAATAAATTCACTGCTAATGACGACCTAGGGTTCCTGTTGTGATTATCATCATTGCATTAATCTACCTGCACCGCAGACACATCCGCAAGACGAGAGAGGAGGATGCCAACGACAAGCACAAGTCTCTTGACTTTGGCCTTGGAATGCCAACTCACCCACCTGGTGGGAAGGGCAGGAAGGGCAAGAAGCTTCCTAATGGCCTGTCGGAATTTGACATGAGCGAGAAGCCTGGCCACAACCGCGGCCAGGTGTCCATGGACATCATCAACAGCCCTTATCTCCTCCCGCCGGGACTGAACAACTCCACCGAGTCCCTGCATTCGCTGTCGAGGTCGATTCAATACAAGGAGGACCCTTATCGCCCAGTGAACGAACTTCAAGCCGACAACGCTTCGATGCGTAGCGGATTCGGAGCACCAAGACGTGGTGACGGCTCATCTACTTACACTGGCCACAGTGGAAAGTCAACTACTGCCTTTGGTTTGGTTCGCAATGCCAGCCAGATGGGCAGCACCGATGGACAAGGGAACAGCGAGTTTTCACCACCGCCTCGCCAAGCCTCATTAGCAAAGAACACTGTGCCTGAGAACGGTGTTACCCCGATCGAACCTGCATACTTCCCCAAGAACTCGTCACTGGACGGAGGTGTCCAGAGAAAGGGACTGCCATCGAGCCCTAGGGACTCTGGACGCGACTCTAACTCTTCAAAGGACAACGCTTTCCGCCTGAGCAACAACTACCTTGGTTCAGTCGTCAATGGCAATGCTCGTATCGAGACCCCACCCCCAGCTGCCCCCTCAAAAGACCACGAGAGGTCCCCCTTCTCCGATTCTGCCGCTCTTGACATGCCAATGGGCCCAAGCTCTCTGGACGACGACCGTGGCTCCCAATCTCCACCGCAATTTGCAAACTCATTACCCGCGAACCCTCGTCCACCGAGGTTACAGTCATTGCCCCAAGACAAAGCAGCCCTCCCAGAGATCCCGCAGATTACACACGACCAAGACTGGCTGCAAGACGACTACGGCAACGACGGCTTCGTCGTCACGCCCCCATCTCCCACCCAAAACGCCGCCGACCTGAAGCGCGCCAGCCGCTACTCTATGGATGTTCCTCCGGAAGAATACGCCAACGCCGGCCTGGGCGCCCCCGGCGTCGACCCCCGCCGCATCTCCATGGGCTTCCGCCCCCTCCCCCCCACCCTAGCCGTCGAGTCCGACGACCCCGAAGTCCGCGCCAACCGCATCCGCTCCTTCTACAAAGAATA
>LMYD01003054.1:0-18680 GCA_001630595.1 Pseudogymnoascus sp. BL308 | reverse complement strand
TGTTAAGGCTGGGGGAAGGGGGTTGGAGATGTAGAGGGTGAGCTTTATATGTGCTATGGGTGTCCGGTTCTTATATTGTGCATGGCTGTTGGTTTTTTACATTGCATTCCATATCCCATGATTTATTAGGAGCATGCACAGAGATGGGGTGTTTCGCAAATAATGTTCTATACTTTGTGAGTGTCGGAACGCATGAGGTCAATAATATCACTATTATATCTCGCCATCCCTTAACCTACGTCTGTCTACAACCCACCCCATTGTCTCTTATAAACCCCTTTATGATCAAAACATCGCAATAGCCAATTAACCCACCACCATCTCCCTCCGTCTTCCATTCCACCACACACTCGCAACAACCAACGCTTCCACCCTCAAAGCATTTCCAATTCTCGTCTCAAAGCACCAACTAGTTCCGCAATACTACGCTCAACATCAGCCCGTTTGTGTAATGGCGACACGTCTGCGTTTTAGGAAATCCTACTATGTGCCTACTCCTGCTATCCATTGGCCAACACCTCAGTAAGTATCTTTGGTCAAATCCTTTGGGTTTGTAAGCCCTTAGGAACTGTTCCTTGTTCAAAGTTAGCCAACAGTCCTAACAACAACCAAGAGAGCCCCCTTACAGTACCTAATATAAAACTAGCGCTTATATTGACACGAATATTTATGCTTTATATAGATAAAAAGCGTCGCATATCACTCACTGTCCTCCACACCTTCAAGATGCCGCCACTGTTGATTCGTCTGTCTTCTTCTTCGTCTTCGGGATCGTTCTCCACTCCATCCCCAGGCTCGCAACAAAACAAACGCCAGCAGAAGCCACAGCGACAAGAAACGCCGACGTAGTCGCAACATTATACGCATCCCTTGCCGCACCTAACAGCTTCGCCGGAACCGCATCAACCACGCCAGCACCCCCAGCCGTGACCACGCGGTCCACGTCAATACCCGGGATCTTCTGCAGATTCCTTACCAGCGAGCTCTGAAAGACATTCTGCGCGATTGCCGCACCAACTGTGCCGCCAAGGGACTGGGAGAAGGCTATCAGCGCACTCGCAACGGGGATATCGACGGCGTCTAGGACAACTTGGATAGCGAAGAACGGGATCTGCACGCCTATGCCGAAGCCGATCCCGCTGATGACCTGGTATCCGAACCACTCCCTCATTGGGCTTGCACGGTGCAGGGTGTGCAGGAGGCCGGTGCCGATAGCGAGGAGGGCGGCGCCGAGCCACATGAAGGGGATGTAGATGCCGCCGAATGTGACTATGGCGCTGCCAATCAGGGTTGCGATAGCGGTAGTGATGCCGAAGGGGAGGATGCTGAGGCCGGAAGCTTTTGCGCTGGAGCCTTGGACGGCTTGAAAGAAGAAGGGGAGGAAGTAGACGAGGGATAGGATGGCGAGTTGCATGAAGGAGACGTAGAGACAGCATATGAAGACGGATCTCTGAGCGGCAATTCGTGGGGGGATGAGTGCTCTAGCGGAACTGTAAGTTCTCTCATATAGCTAAAAAAGTAGAAGACTGCGGGGCAGACAAAAAGTGTGCACATACTCTTCCTTTTCTCGGATCTGCATGTAGATAAAGAGAATGGTGAGAAGCCCAAACCCGAGGAGCAGGCCCCAAACGCGAGAGTTCGACCAAGGATATACAGAACCTCCCCACTGCAGAGCCAGAACCAAGCAAGTCATGTCAGCCAGCAATATAACAACACCAGCAATTCCCGACTTGGCCAGTTTTTGAGGAATCGAAAGTCCAGTATGAACAACCGTGGTTGGCTTAAAAACAAACGTGACGATGGACACGGCAATAGCGCCAAATGCTGCTATATATCAGCTCCTTGCCTCCTCTCCAGTGGCTATAAAACATACGCAGATTCACCCAAAAGCAGAACCTCCATGTCAGTCGAGGGGAGTCGGTCATCAGTCCTCCAAGTGTAGGCCCAAGGACGGATGCCACACCATACATGCTCGTCACTATCCCAACAAACAGAGGTCTTTGACGCATATGCACAGTATTCGCTACCATTACCAAACCTCCACAGAAGATTCCAGCAGCGCCAAACCCCGCCACTGCTCTGCCGATTATGAACGCCATAGAGCTTGGGGCGGCGGCGCATACCACTGAGCCTACCTCGAATATTGCAATGGAGGTCATAAAGGTCAGTTTCAAGTCGAAATAGGTGTAGATCTTGCCGAAGGATGGCTGAAAGGCCATTTGAGCGAGGAGGTAGGCGCTCCCATACCAGCCTATGACTAGTTAATTTTAAGGATAGCTAGTTGTAACGGGGGTTCTCACCCACGTCTCCCAAGCTGTTGAAGCGGGTTGTGATTTTGGGAATAGCAGTGGCTGCAAAGAATCTGTCAGTGCGATTGAGCATTTGAGGGGAGCATTGAATCATGTCACATACTAATAATGCTAAGATCCAAAGCAATCATGAAAATCGATGCCATTAACGCAAGTCCCAGGAGGTGTAATGGAAGACCAGTGAGATATTCTGGCTCGGGAGCCGCTGTCATTTCGGCCGCATCCAGTACAGTCTCAAGAGGTGACTTGCCGATCTCATCATTTGCCTTATTTGCCTTCTCATTTTCCACGCCGCTGGTTCTTCAGCGGACAGTAAGCGTTGAGGTTCAATAATGCAAATAAACACAGGAATTGGGGACTTAAAATTCCTTACTCTTTCATCTTGAAGTTGTTGGGATAAATGCTTGTTTAACTGTAGTAGCTCGCCGTCGTCGACTCAAACAATTGCAAATATGAAAATAATAGAGATCAAGGCTTAGTTCAAATAGTGAAACTTGAATATATACATAGTTGCATTGCAGCTATCACGCCCTCTATCTTATGCCGCGCGGACTTTCTGATTTTGCTGAGATCTGGGACGAGGAATGTCCAGGCAACAGCTCAAAGAGTGGTGATGGATGGTGAGGTGAGATGGCGGGGTTATGAAGCCGGCTAAATCAGCCAGCCACCCCCCCAACGCTTTACACGCCCTTTACAGTATCGGCGTAGAAATGTGATGCGCGTCTCCAAGTGATTGGTCATCAAAAGCGTCGAATATCTCAGGTGAGACATGTCGATGGATAATATGTTCTTGATTTATAGTTGATCAGATGCTGCAACAGGCTTTCCAAGCTTCATGTGTTGTGCCAAGTTACCGAACCGAGAGGACGCTCAAGACCACAAGACAAGATATGGTAATATATGGGGGCATGGGGACCTTATCGTGGAAATGAAACACGAGGAATTTAGACAATTCGTTTGATGTGCTTTCGCATTTGAGCCAGCCCCCACAGCCATTTAGCGCCTGTGCTTGGTAGTGCTGCAGTTCTCTGGATCCGAACATGGTGCCTCATAGGAACAGGGAATGCCTAGTCCTGGTCGCTGACACTCCTCTTCTGCAGTCTACTTCTAAAAGCTTTGAGCTTCATGGGCTGAGCCATCCCTCCATCCCTCCATCAATATTTGCGCCATATAGATTGTGGGCTTGAGTTTGTAATACATCCGGTATCCGGTCACTCCGCAGGTCATGCGCGACAGGCAGTAGCCTCAGCAAAGGGTTCTTTCAATTTGTTGAGGATCTCAAGTCGTATACGCGGTCAGCAGCACAACTCTCAGTTGGAATTCTTTCAATCCGTTGGGAATCTGGGGTCGTAGTGCTCGTAGTGCTCGTTATCCGTATCACTCTCCTCTGTTTCATCCCTCACAGTTTTGACTTCCTTCGTGACCGCCTCCTCTCTCTTCACAGCCTCAGCTTCGGTCTTCTGCTCCTCGGGCTCAGCAGGTGTAAATGCGCTCTTAAACCCCGACTTTTTGAATCCCCCCTTCTTAGGCGCACCGGCTGCATTATCCCCGCCTAACTTTATACTGATAAGACCACTTCCAGCATTCGCTTTCGCCTCGGCCTTTCGAGCTTTCGTAGACGCCATGGGGTCGCGCGTTAGCTGCTTCATATCCCGTAGACGCTGCTTATGGGCGTGGTCATAGGATGAGAGATGGGCTTCATAGTCGGGCATGCGCGAGTAGCCTTTGGTGCAGAGCTCGCAATAGAACGATTTAGCCGCCTCGCGCGCGGATTCGGTCTTGGGAGCCGGGTTTTGAAAGCCGCGCTGGTTCTTATGTTAGCAGAAGCTATTGTGATGCTTAAATCCGGGAATAACGTACTGGAGGCATGGTTGCGTGTTCGTACTGTCCAATTCTTGAATTGGAGGAGGACTGAAGCTCCAAACGCGATTTAATGGCGGGGCCTGGCTGGCAGCACCAAGCTTAGCACGGCTAGCACCAAACAGGCACAAGTGCAACCTTAACTGCACCCCGGATTTTGAGCTTATCCGCAATGCCGGACATCACTTACATCCCACCAGTTGCAAGACTTGTATTACTATTCACATAGTAATACAACCTCCATAGTGCGAGATGGAGCGGCAAAACTCCGCCGCAGAAGCGTCCCAGGAGACTCTTATATCCTTACAACAACTCGACCCATCGCCTGTTGAATCGCCTCTAAACCTCGACAAACAGCTTCCCAATCTTCCCAATGAAGCCCCAACCCCCCACCACGGAGTTGGCACTCTCGGTTTGAGTGGCTTCAATAATGGCCATGGCACTGTATATTACTGTGAGCCCATCCCTCTTCTCTCCGCTTTCTAAGACGCAGACTGACAACCTCCACAGTAACCCGCCTTCAAAAATACTCCACCTACGCCTTCTCTCTCTTCGCCGCCATGCACCTAACCAACACCTCCCTCCTCCCGCTCGTCACCCGCTCTCTCCCCGATGCCGACAAGTACCTCCTCCTAACGCGCCCCTTCTACCAATCCTTTCCCATGGAAGCCGTCCTAGTCACCGCCCCACTCCTCACACACGTCCTCTCCGGCCTCGCAATACGTGTGCACCGCCGCAACGCGACGCTCAAGCGCTACGGCGCCTCGAACCTCTCCGTCGCGAACAGGCTGAAGCAGCGTCTGCGCATATGGCCGAGCTTCAGCTGGCAGCAGCTCGGGGGTTATGCGCTTGTTGGACTGGTGGGGGGACATGCGTATGTCAACCGCGTTGTGCCGCTGATCCATGAGGGGAGTAGCGCAGGGGTGGGGCTACAGTATGTGGCACATGGGTTTGCGAGGCACCCGTTTCTAGCGTGGTCGGCGCAGGTGGCTCTAGTGGGGGTTACGGCCGGGCATGTGGTGTGGGGATGGGCGAGGTGGATGGGGTGGGTTGGAGCGGCGGATCAGAAGAGGGCGAGGAGGAGGTTTTGGACTATCAATGGTGTTGTGGCTGCGTTTGCGGGTATTTGGGCTGCTGGGGGGTTGGGTGTAGTTGCCAGGGGTGGCCTTACTACGGGGTGGGTGGGAAAGGGGTTTGATGAGCTGTATAAAACGATTCCAGGTTTAGGGGTGTATATGTAAAGATTTGGACATGAAGGAAGAAGGTATATTGGGGTTTAGAAGGAAAAGGAATCTGGGAACCTGGTATATCATGGAGGTAAACTGAGAGACGACTTGTACGAATAAATTCTTGGTCCCGATTTCTCTTCTTGCTCGCTGTACGAAATCAACTCAGCTTCATCGCGTCTCAAACTCACCGCCCTCCGCATTCCACTGACCATATACCCATCCATTTATCTTCCTCCCACTCAAAATGGTCCATCCCCCGCCGCCATGGAATTCTTAGACTCATCACGCAGATCCGGGGTGATATAGGGCTGTAAGGAAAGGTGAAGTGAGTGATTCAACTATAATAAACAACGTACCCACAGACGCCGAATGTAGTCAAAAGCATAGTCTTCCTAGAACTGAGCCCACAAGGTCTTGCCGTCGTTCCTTTCCTTTAACTGAGGGGTAGCAAAATCTCCTGGTTTATCGGGTGGCGGGGTTGGAGTCTTGTTCTGCGTTTTGGTTGGACTTTTAGTTGGAGTCTTTAGCTTGCTAGAAGGATTGATTCAGTTTGAGATGATCTAAATTGAATTCAAGGCTTAAAAGAGAGTGATTATACTAATATTGGGCGGTAGAGAGGCGGACGATTAATTTTTCAGTTTAGAGACGTCCCCTACCTATTATGGCAACAATGGCGACGATAGCCCTAGCTGCTAAGAATCCGACGACGATCCCGAGGCCGGACTTATAAACAACGTTTTTAAAACACTCTGGCGCGGATTCCCACTCGTCGCGGCAGTTGCGCCACCAAACTCGCCTCCGTGCCTGTTCAATTCGCCTTTCGATAGGGACATTCAAGTTTGCTAGTTCAATATCATCTTCTGCTATAACATCAGAGTATTTTGGTGGTGGTGGTAATAACTTGACATTGTCCATTGCGTGAAATGGAGGTAGAAATGTGCTGGATTTATTCTACAGTTGTAATAAGTTGAAGTAACAGAAAGAGCGAACATGTACAACTCCAACAAGATTCGCGAAATTTTGATGACGTTATTGATTTCTAAAGATTTGATTTCTTTAAGGCGAAGTATATAAGGTGTGCAGGCCTTTTGGATTAAAAAGCTTTAGGACAATTCGTATCAGAGAAATTCACGTCCGCTCCCAGTGATTATCTCTCGTTATAGTGTAAGTGAAGCAATTGAAAGGTGCCTTGTATACTCTTCATGAAAGTCTGCAGTTAAGAGAGGAAGTTATCTGCCACGAAGAGGAAACCAGGTCTACAGCATCACATACACAGGATCAGAAATGAAGACATAAAATGGGCATTGCGATGAATCATATTTAATTAGCCCAGTTCCTGTCCACGCTACCTTTACAAATACATATCTATCGCTCCTTCCTTCTTTTCACCTTTCATCCCATCACACCTATAGCTTCAACATCTTCTTGGCAAACGCCTCAATCAAATCCTCGTTAGGGAAGCTCATATCCTCCAACTCCTTAGCATAAGGCGTTGGCACCTCAGCACCAGTGATTCTCTGGGCTGGAGCCTCTAGGTAGTCAAATGCATACTCCATCGTCAGGGCGAGGATCTCCGAGCCAACACCGTACGATGGGAAGCCAGACTCGACGGCCAGGAGACGGCCGGTCTTCTTGACGGACTTGACAATGGCCTCAACGTCGAGGGGCTTGATGGAGCGCAGGTTGATAACCTCAACCTCGGCGCCGTACTTCTTCTTCAGGTTCTCGGCAGCGACGAGGGACTGGCCAACGCAGCGGGAGAGTGTGATGATTGTGAGGTCCTTTCCTTGGCGCTCGACCTTGGCCTTGCCGAATGGGATGACGAAGTCGCTCTTCTGTGCCTCCTCGGACATTGGGAAGGATTGTCCGTACAGGAGCTCGTTCTCGAGGACGACGACTGGGTTGGGGTCGCGGATGGCGGCCTTGAGGAGTCCCTTGGCATCCTCGGCGGACCATGGGGTGACGACCTTGAGGCCGGGGATGGAGCCGTACCAGGCGGAGTAATCCTGGGAGTGCTGTGCAGCAACACCGGCGGCGAAGCCGTTGGGACCACGGAAGGTGATGTTGCAGGGCTGGATACCACCGGACATGTAGTGGGTCTTGGCAGCAGAGTTGATGATTTGATCAATGGCTTGCATAGCGAAGTTGAAGGTCATGAACTCGCACTACAATTACTCCGTCAGCATCCGTCCAACAAAACCGCAGAGCATAAACAGGCGAGATCAGGGGAAACTCACAACTGGGTGCAGTCCAGCAAGGGCAGCGCCAACGGTCAATCCAGTGAAACCGGATTCCGTAATAGGAGAGTCGATAATTCTCTGGTCTCCGAATCGGTCCAACAGACCCTTTGTGACCTTGTATGCGCCGTTGTACTGTGCAACCTCCTCACCGAGCACGAAGACCTTTGGGTTCTGCTCCAATTCCTCCGCCAGCGCCTCGTTAAGCGCCTCTCTGACCGTCATCTCCTTGACGCCGCCGCTGGCATAGCCTCTCCATTGTCCAGCCACAACACGCGGCAGGTCGGAGCGGCGGAATGCCCGTCGTGCGACTGGAGCTGTCCTGCTCGACAGCAATGATGAGACGGGCCTCAGTAGTCGCGACATCTTGTATATATGTGTGGCCTTAAGCTTGGGATGGAAGGCTTAAGGGTGGTGGAGGAATCGTTGTGAGGTCGAAATGCAATTGCGAGATCTGCCTCCCCACGGAATTTGGAGTCGTTGAGCGATTGAACGGCGATACGGCCCAAATTTTGGAAAGATTGCTGGGACGAGAGGAGAACGCTAGTCCAAATTAGGAATATTGTCGAGGATTAAATTGGGGTATCGGAGTATTAGGCCCGAGATGTATGTAATAGCAACTTCGCGACGATAGAACGTAATATTAGCGACGAGGAAGTTACAAATATTATCATTTCAAAGCAGGCGGTGATCAGAAACTTCAGTCGCTAGGATTGACACATATTATAAATTATTATTGCGTATTTATGTTACTTTACCTGTAACATTGGCCGCCGCTGCACTCAACTCATGGCAATTGATCCCCGAAAAGCATCGCCGGAAATCACCCCCGAACAATGAAAACTAACTACTACCATGCAGATGAAAACAGGCGGCCAGTGTATGCCGAAGTGACTCCGCAGATGATTTTTGTACATGAATATTCTATGCCCCCAGCTAAATCGATACCCAAACTCCTATTCTTCCCAGCTCCTCTTTAGTTCAATGGTTTCCTCGCGACCATCAGGTACATCGGGGTGAACAGGTCCAACTTGGCACCCTCGACCAACATGTCTGCGGCCAATGCGAGGTTGTCGGCGGACTTGTTGGTTCCTGGCGGTGCGATCCTGAGGCACTCAAGACCCCAGACGAACTTGTGGACAAGTCCACGACCAAGTTTCGTCATGCGTGCGATAGTTGGGAAGTCCCAGATGCTGCCCATGTACTTGAAGTCACCGGCAATTGGGTAGTACCATGGGGAAGGGTCGTCGCGCTTTGCGAGATCCTCGTGCATCTCCAGAACAAATCCGGCAGCCTCGATGGCACGGAGACCCTCAGAGATCTTGACCATGTTCGAGATTCCGTTTCCTTGCTCAATGCCGAGACGGATCTCACGGTGGCGGACGTTGGTTGCGTCGTAGTTCTCGGTCATAAGCCACTCGTAAACACCGAAGACTCCGCCTGGCTTCAGGGTCTTGAATATCTCGTGGTAGACACCCTCGAGAGACTGTGCGTGGACGGTAGCCTCGATAGCGTAGACAGCATCGAAGGTCTCCTCTGGGAAACCCATTTGCTGATTTACGTTAGTAGAGATCTTTTGATATTCTAGTGAAGTACATACCATGAAATCACCCTTAACAAACTTCAACTGGTTCGAAAGGCCCTCCTTCTTTGCGTACGCAGTGGCGCGCTCGATCTGGTAGTCGTTGTTATTTAATCCGGTGATGTGGGCGCCGGTGAACTTGGCAATCTCCCTGGCTGGTCCACCAACACCACAGCCAACATCGAGAACCTTCATGCCCTGCTTGATACCAATGTGGTGCGCAAGATAGTGCTCGTGACGGGCGATAGCTTGGTTGAATGGCTCGCCGTATGCGAAGCGGCAGAAGTGGAAAGACTGTCCCCATCCGTTCTCGTACAAGTCGGTAGCAAGGTTGTAGTAGCTGTACTCTGTTAGGTTTCGTTCAAATCGTGTCTGATAGTGGTGCTTACTGCTTGGTCAACGTCGCATATTCTGCTCTTCTGGCCTTCATGGACGTTGTCAGTATTGTTCACTTCCAATTGAGATGGCAACTTACCTCGCGGACTTCCTCAGTCTCGTCCTTGGCGGCCTTGTTGTCCCAGTGCTTGAAGTACTCATCCACAGCCTCCTTTTGGGCACCCTTATCCTTCTTCATCCACGCCATGAAGTGGTTCTGCTCAGCAGCAGACTTGCCGTGCATGGCCTTCGCGAACTCCTGGTCGCGAACATGGTTTTCAGTCTCGAGTGCGGACGCCATTGCAGCAAAATGTATTGGGCAATTGAAGAAGGAAGATAAGTAATCGATTGAAAGGTAACGGAGGGGTATCGTGTGAAAAGAAGGACGTAAATTGGCGGTTGTCAAAATAATTTAAGGGAGATGGGCGACGCTTCTTAAGGGGATATTTTAACATCTGATAGCGGCAGCCACGCGAAATTGAAAATCATAGGGGGGGTTTCCAACCATGCTCGTTTTCGGATTAATCCCTGTCATCTCCAACACCCACCAATAAGGCTGTCGGTTTTTCTAATCACGTGATTGTACCTTAAGATTTCCCAGATCTTGTTTATCTGGATTAGCGCCCCTCGTCTTCGTATTCGGCATGATGTGCGCCATATCGATAATATCTAGTAGGGTGTTCTTGTAAGTAATATATTTGGACGTTTTTGACGTTTTCACATCCAAATATATTACTGTATGGTACCAGCGCTAGAGTATTGATGCTCTTCATTATGAAGTCTCCCTGTCAGTAGTCCTACATCGCAGATATCATCGGCGTCAAGAGTACCAAGCGTCTCGGGTTATTTCCCTCCATCGGGCTGGTATTCCTAATCTAGCTTCACAACTGAATAATCTGTACTGTACAGTATAGTATAACCTTTATTATACTTTTGCTCTTAACGCCAGCAAGACGCCGCCCTTGTAAACCTCATTCTCATAGCTTGCATTCCCCCTCAGTTTCCTGCCAGACTAGCATAATTCACATCGTCAGCTCCCGGCGGCGCAGCCACGGCAGCCATGTTAGCCAAATCATCATTCTGCCGCCGCACTGCCTGCGCCTCCTGGCTCTGTTCCACAGCTTGCCGGCCAGCGTTGGCAAAGGCGCTCCTGCCCTCTCTCCCTGTAGCCGACCGCTCATCTCTATCCATCGTCCCAATCGGCCTTGGTCGTCCCCATTGCACGCGTAGAGGACATCCAGCGATGACAGCTTTCCCCTGTAGCGCCAGTGCAGCAGCTTCTGCCCCCTGCCTTTCGGCGTAGTTGACAAACGCGCAGTGGCTCATGTGCGAGCATACTAAACTCCGTAGCTTGCCATAGGCAGTGAAGAATTCCCGGATCTTATGTTCTGGGAGGTCGTCTTCGACGCCGGTCACGAAGAGAGAGGTGATACTCGTGTCGGAAGGCGGTGCAATGTCGGCTTGGGTTGGAGGCAGTACCGCCGCAGAAGGAAAACGGCCGCCTCGTCCACCTCCTCTCCCTCCACGTACACCTCCACGAGCAGCAGCTCCCCCACGTAGTGTGCGTATTGGCCCAGGCCCAGAGCGTTGACCTTGTTCTCCCGCGCTGCCACCAGATCCAGACGCCACAGCGCTGCCCTCTCCTTCAACCGGTGCGATCCGCCTTTGCTTCTTGAAATATGGCTCGCTATTTGCCAATCTCCTCAGCAGCTCCCTCGCCTTGTCATCCGTCTTCTCGTACTCCTCCAGCGCCTCGCCCCTCCCCTCCTCAATATCCCTCTCGTGGTTCTGTGCAAAAAATTCTCTGTTGACGGCGCTCTGTGGGCCGGGTGCGATCATCTTGAGTGCTGCATCGCGAACAACAATCGGTAGGCCGAACGACAGATCAAGCATGCAGCACTGGCAGCAGTTCTTTAGTCGAGCGCAGGTGAGGCAGATGCCGGTGGACTTCGAGCGCGAGGTTCGGTCAGTTTTCCAGGTAAAGACGGTGAATGGACGGGTGCACAGTTTGCATTCGGCTGAGTAGTCTTGTTTGAGCATCTGGACGAAGGGGTTCTCTGGAAGACACTGGGGTGGCCCTGTTAGCTTGTGGTTACTTTCGGGGGGGAAGGCATTGGGTACGGCATACATTTTCGCAAACTGACGGGAAGTCAGTTGTCTCCCATCCTGAGCGGTTCAGATCTTGTTTGATTTGGGGAGGCATCGTTGTGTTTGTGTGTAGTCGGTGGTGATGTTGAGAGAAGTGGCGTTGGCACAACGCTCGAAATCTATGTGAGGCCTCAGCCTCGAGCTAGATTGCAGCGATTTATGTCATTATAAATACAGTCACGTGTTATCGCGTTTATATCACATTTCCATTGCGAGTAGCAAAAATTGTATATATTAGCATATTAGTTTTTCTAATATGTTGATTTATTTAATATTCGTCATTCTCCAAATCTAGCAGGTTTCAATAGCTTACCTATGGCAAATCGGTCTGAATTCGGTATTTTTTTATGATTTAGGTCCACTATTGAAGCAATATATATTCGCATACAGACAATAAATATATAGAGTAGCTAACAGCCTAGGATATTATATATGAGGATGGAATATGAAAGCCTGCATGATTTTAGTATATTGGCGTTACCATGAAATTTTGCGAATTAGACGCCTCGTTAATATTGCATATTTTAACACAACAGCTTCCCATCCCGGTTCCTTATAATTCCTGCTGCTTGCATGCCCTATCTACGCCAGAAATGTGTACCAGAGAGCTTCTTGGCAAATCCTAGGGCAGCTGGTCTGGGTAAAATTTCCCCCCAGGTAGGCTATGTGGCTGTCTTAACGGGATTGCATCCGGGACACTCGTGCAAGTGCCGGATCGCGCCCAGACAAGGTGATTGCATTGTGGACCTTGGGAACAGCAACTGATACCGAAGAGAACTTGGAAGAAGCGCGAAACAGAGGGCAGCAGCCGAGGCATGAAGCAGCGCCGTATCTATACCCCGCGAGCACAATCCGGCCACGGCAAATTATAAGGGCGGTCGATAGGCACATATTTGAGTTTCTCCCCGGAATATATTTGCCCTTCTATAATACATATTCATACAGCCATAGGTATCTGTTATGAGCAGCACTTCTTGCCCTCAATCTTGACCTTCTGCCCATTTGGCATCTTGATCGAATCGTTATCGCCCCTCTCCGTTTCAGCGTGTATCCGTAACTCTGCGACTGTAGTTAGTTTCTGTACAATAAATCCGTAAAGAATGCCTTAAAGAAGGCGCAGGACGCAATAATTGGTGCAGATTAATATGAACACAGACACCTACTGTACTTGTTGTCGCCAACGTTCTTCCCCTGCACAATATTCTCTCTCAAGATCGCAGCTACCTCTTTTGCGTGTATAATGGCCTTTGCTGCAAGAGGATCTTCTGGCGCAAGTGACGCATTATCTCTGAATGCACCGCGTGCTTGGGCTTGGGCGGCGTGGAGTAAATTGGAGTCTCCTGTGGCAATTGTAAGCAGGCGATGTAGGTAGCCTATGGATACGAGTACATACCCTCAAAAGCCAGCCGCGCTGATCGCAATAAATGCCTATAAGCTTGAAGCGCCATACTTTAATTGCCCCGTAACTTTGATTATAGCCAGGAAGTTCGCTGGTTGCGCCTATGGACCTGGACTTTTGAAGTTGCGGCTGGTTGACAGGGGTCGGTCGCATGGCGTTACAGATTTTCCGACCCGGCTCCACAATCGAATTCTTTCTGGTGGGCTACTCCAACCCCGGAGATTTTTATCTATCAAAGCAACATCTTGAGAAAACAAGCAATCGACGTTCAAAATGAGTGTTGCACAAGTTTCCCTCCCCCTCCCAATCCTTTCATCCGGATGGGCTGCGGACAAGGACTTCAAGGCCGTCGGCACTGTGTCCCGCGCCAACGACCGCAGCATCGAGCCTGTCGGCCCACACTTCCTGGCCCACGCCCGTCGTGCCCGTCACAAGCGCACCTTCTCTGAGGATGACCGCATCCAGGCCCAGAACAGCGTGAAGAAGGTTGAGGATGATGATGCTGGGGAGATCAGTGAGCCTGAGGACCCATCCATGCTCCTCCGTGATGCCAAGGACTGGAAGGTAAGTTTTATCTATTTCTTAGCTTGCAGCGATCTCCGTGCTGACAATCACCTAGCAACAAGATCACTACGCCGTTCTTGGTCTTTCCAAGTACCGCTACAAGGCTTCTGAGGACCAGATCAAGCGCGCCCACCGCAAGAAGGTTCTCCGCCATCACCCAGATAAGAAGGCTGCCGCTGGCTCCACCGAGGATGACAGCTTCTTCAAGTGCATCCAGAAGGCCACCGAGGTCCTCCTCGACCCCACCAAGCGCCGTCAATTCGACTCCGTCGATGAGCGCGCCGATGTCGAGCCTCCGAGCAAGAAGAAGACCCAAGCCGGCAACTTCTACAAGCTCTGGAGCCCCGTCTTCAAGGCCGAAGGCCGCTTCTCCAAGACCCAGCCCGTCCCAAGGCTCGGTGACGAGAACTCCACCAAGGAGGACGTCGAGAACTTCTACAACTTCTGGTACAGCTTCGACTCATGGCGTTCGTTCGAGTACCAAGACGAGGATGTGCCTGATGACAACGAGAACCGTGACCAGAAGCGCCACATGGAGCGCAAGAACAACAACGCGCGCAAGAAGAAGAAGGTTGAGGATAACGCACGCCTGCGCAAGCTGCTAGACGACGCGTCCTCGATGGACGAGCGCATCAAGAAGTTCCGCAACGAGGCCAACGCCACCAAGAACAAGAAGAAGCTCGAGCGCGAGGCTGCCGAGAAGAAGGCCGCTGAGGAGGCCAAGGCACAGAAGGAGGCCGAGGCTGCGGCTGCACTGAAGGCTGAGGAGGCCGCCAAGGCAGAGCGCGAGCAGGGCAAGAAGGCCAAGGAGGCCGCGAAGAACGCTGTTAAGAAGAACAAGCGTGTCCTCAAGGGCTCGGTCAAGGATGCCAACTACTTCGTCTCTGGGGACGCACCAGCCTCTGCCATTGACGGTGTGCTCAACGACGTTGATCTCATCCAGGGCAAGATCGATGCTGATGAGATTGCGGCGCTTGCTGGCAAGCTCAACGGCCTCAAGGTCGCTGATGAGATCAAGGGTGTCTGGTCTGAGGAGGTTAAGAGGCTCGTTGCTGCTGGCAAGATCAAGGAGGGAGATGTCAAGACTCTTGCTTAAGATGTCTGATACTTGTACTGCTGCTGCTTGCACTGGTTTTACTTGCTTAGCGAATGCCGGAAGTTACTGGATAAAACAATTGTCACGTTGCGAAGATGATACGATGTCAGATGAGGGGATGACTTTTAGATTAGATTGTGTAGATGGATGTTTCTGTATACAGTTCCTAACAATAGAGCCTCTTCAGTTATATATTTTTGTTTATAATGAGAGCCTTGTAGGATGACCCTAGTATGGCTGGTTAAAAGCGAACGGGTATCCTCGTCTATCGCTTTGCCTTATTCTTACATTTATTTACAAATATTTAGTTGTCTTCCGTGCCATTGCCTTTCTTCCTTGACTCCATATATCTCCACGCCTTAGATCCTCAGTCCGTATCCCCCCCCTTGTCACCAAATCCTATCGGCCTCCTATACCTATACCTCTTCGATACATTTTCCCTCCTTTTCGCCCACATCTCCTCCAGCTCATCTAGCTTCGCAGGCCACTCCATCCCGGCCGCGACCATGGTCCCCACGTTAATAACGTGAAAATCGTCAAGATACTGCCCAATAACCTGTATGCCCACGAACCCCACATTACCCTCCTCCCTTGCCTCCTCCGCAATCGGTACCGGCACCGATATCGCCGGCAGGCCCGCCAGCGACGCGGGGACAGTAAACACATCGTTTGTGTAGCCCGCGAGCGAGCCCTGGGACTTCACGTCCTTTAGCAAGGGCGGCAGCGTCGGCGCTGTCGGGACGACCAGCACGTCGACCTGCGCGGGGCCGAGCTTGCTGTCCATTTCCGTCGCCTCGGGCATGTCGGCGAGATCGAATTGCTCCGCCGGGTGCAGGGGGTTCGGCATGGCGAAGACGCGGTCGAAGTCGCGCTGGACGAGGCGGCGCACGCGCTGGGCCTGCACGAAGAAGTTGTCCATGGCGGAGGCGCTGAGGGAGTAAGTGCCGAGGAGGATGCGGCGACGGACCTCGTCGCCGAAGCCTGCGCCGCGGGTGGAGGCGTAGAGGACGCCGGTTGGGTTGTCGGAGGCGTCTTCGCGGGAGCCGTAGCGGATGCCGTCGAACTTGGCGAGGTTGGAGGAGGCCTCGGCGGCGGCGATGATGTAGTACGCGCTCAGGGCTTGCTTGGTGGAGGGTAGGGAGACGGGGATGATGGTGTGGCCGTGGGAGCGGAGGGTGTCGAGGGTGCGTTGCCAGGTGTGGCGGACGGCGGGGGAGAGCTCGGCGATGTTGTATTCGGCGGGCACGCCAATGCGGAGGGGCTTGCCGTCTTTTCCGGACCAGCGGCCGAGGCGTGCTTCTTCACGGCGGATGGCGTTGGTCATGCGCCTGATGGCGGCCTCCTTTGGGGTTGTGGGGTCGCGGTTGTGTCGGTCCTGCGCGACGAGCAGGAATTTGGTCATATCCTCTGGTTCTTTGCAGAAGAGGCCTACGGTGTCGAGGCTGTGGGCGTAAGGGACCACGCCGTGACGAGAGAGGCGGCCATAGGAAGGCTTCAGGCCGGTAACGCCGCTGTATGCGGCGGGGAGCCGAACGGAGCCACCAGTGTCTGTTCCCAGAGCGGCCTGCGCGAGGCCATCTGCTACGGCTTGTGCGCTACCGCCGGAGCTGCCGCCAGCAGAATACGCCTCGAATGGCGGGGCGTTTGTGACGGCGCCGTAGTGGGAGTTAACTGAGTGAGAGCCCATGCCGAATTCGTCCATGTTCGTCTTGCCGGCGACGACGGCGCCGTTCTCGTACATCTTTTCGATGACATCGGCATCGTATGGGGCCTTGTAGTCTTTGAGAAAATTGGAGGCGCAGGTCGTTTCAAAGGACAGTGTGGAGATGTTATCCTTCACGGCGAGTAACTTGAGTCTATTCGGGAGTAGTGTAGAGTCATCTGGACTGGTTAGTGACGGAGAATGGGTGGAGCAGGGGACTCTTACCCTGCTTCCATTTCCGAGGGAATTTATCCCGGCGGATGAAGGCATTGGAATGGGAGCTGAAATCCTTCAATCCGGCCCTGGCCACCGCCACGACTTCTTCAGATATCCGTGACCCCATACGAGGTAGTTGTCGAGCAGATACAGCCTACTTGGAGCTTCCGTCGCGGGCGAAAGCTTCGTTGTGAAGCCTCGCCCGAACAATTCTCCGAAACGCCGATCACCGTAACCGCTGTGGGTATCCGATAAGGACCTCGAGCTCCCAACAGCACCAACAGTCATAAACAACTTCCACACTGATGACCATGCAACCATTAATATTAGTAGCCGGGCTTTTGGCTTTGGGAGTAGAAGGCTCACAGCCTTCTGCACCAAAGCCGGTCGCGGCACCCATGAGAGAGCTGCCTTGGGGGCAACTGAACTTCCTAGCCACGACGGATACTCATGGGTGGCTGGGAGGCCATTTACAAGAGTATGACTCTTGGTTGCTCTTTACGGGATTTTGACTAACAGATTACCAGGTCCCAATACTCGGCCGACTGGGGAGACTACATATCCTTCACGGAGCACATGCGAGCAGATGCCGACAGACGGGGCGTTGATTTACTAGTCGTCGACACAGGCGACAGAGTAGACGGCAATGGGCTGTACGACGGATCGGCGCCAAAGGGTCTATACACCAACGACATAATCCAACTGCAAGACATTGATATCCTCTGTTCCGGCAACCACGAGCTCTACAAGATCCCCACCTCGGAAAGAGAGTACAACCAGACTGTCGCCAACTTCCCCGAGCAGTACATCGCCTCTAACATCGACATCCTGCACCCCGAGACAGGCCAGCGCGTCCCCCTCTCGCGGCGGTACCGCCAATTCACGACCAAGAACCAAGGAATCCACGTGCTCGCCTTCGGATTCCTCTTCGACTTCACCGGCAACGCCAACAACACCTTTGTGCAGCGGGTCGAGGACACGGTCAAGGAAGCCTGGTTCCAGCAGGCGATCCGCGAGCCCGCCGACATCTTCGTGGTGATCGGCCACGTCCCCCCGCACTCCCCCGAGTACCAGGCCGTCTTCTCCGCCATCCGCTCCCAGAACTGGGACACGCCGATCCAGTTCTTCAGCGGGCACAGCCACGTGCGGGATTTCGCGCGGCTGGACGACAAGGCGTTCGCGCTGCAGAGCGGGCGCTACATGGAGACGGTGGGGTGGATGGCCGTGGATGGGATTAGGATCAAGGGCGGGGAGGTTGATGTGGCGCGCGGGATGAAGTTCCAGAGACGCTATATCGATAATAACCTCTTTGGGTACCACCACCACACCGGGCTGAACGCGTCCACCTTCCCCACCGAGCGCGGCCTCAACGCCTCTCTCGCCATCGCCTCGGCGCGCACCTCCATGAAGCTCGACTGCGTTTTCGGCTGCGCCCCGCAGGACTTCTGGGTCAACCGCGCGCCCTACCCGAGCCCAACCAGCATCTTCAGCCTGCTGGTCGACTCGATCCTACCCGACGTTCTCACCCCCTCCTCCTCCTCCTCCTCCTCCTCAGACGATCCAGCGAAACCCCGCATAGCCCTCTTCAACACCGGCGGCCTCCGCTTCGACATCTTCAAAGGCACCTTCACAAAAGACACCACCTACCTCATCTCCCCCTTCGACAACTCCTTCCGCGTCCTCCGCGACGTGCCCTGGGAGGCTGCCAAGAAGATCCTCCCCCTCATCAACGCTGGGGGGCAAGTCTTCACCACCTCGTCGCACGAGGAGTGGCGCCTAGCCCCCCCGCAGCAGATGCGCGTTTATCACGACATCGTGGCTTCGGAATCCCCATCGCACCGCTCGCATGGCGGCGCGCAGGTGCCGCTGGGCGGAGGAGGGGGGGATGCGATCCCCCTAGTCCCAGGGTACACGACTACCGACGACGCGGGCTCCGACGGGGACGACACTGCGCATTCAGCCT
>LMYD01003053.1:0-18173 GCA_001630595.1 Pseudogymnoascus sp. BL308 | reverse complement strand
GAGGGGGACGGTCAGCGCGCGTAGCACGGTGTGGCCCGCGGAGTGGAGGGTGTTGAGGTAGGGTGCTGGGTTGCCGATTGAGGCGACGAGGAGGCGGGTTGGGGGCGGCATTGCGGGAGTGGGTTGTAGGGCGAGGGCTTGCGCATCTGGTGGTTGTGGTGTTTTGGCGGATTTGGGTTGCCGCTGGGGAGATTTTTGCTTGTGTTGCTTTGGGGGTTGGGGTGGTTGTGAGGTTGGTGATGGGGCTGTGGTTGGGATAGCGGAAGGCATTTTTTTGCCAGGCGGCGCGAGGCTGAGGGTTGGGGTTTGGGGATTTCGCCGTCCTGGGTTTGGAGGTCGACAACTCTGGATGCCTTTGGGAGGGTAGTTTGATTTTGGGGAATATAGTTGTTTGCGATGGGTTGTTTGAAAGATAAATGTTCTTTTAAGTTTTGTAATTCTTCTTGAGGCGCAGCCTTGCTGGTGTCGCCGTCTGAGTCACTGGAACAGGTTTCTATTCTGACCGGGTTTGTCATCAAGGATTCTCACATTTACGTTACCAACTACGAAACATGGAAATAACACCACGCAAACTCGAATGCCAATATCTCTATTCACTACTTTCCTACAACGTTCAATCCCGCATTACAATAGTTTAAGTAAACCATCCCTTCGCAACCGCAATGCCCCCAACTCCGTGCCAAACACAAAACACATGTATACTACAACCATCCCCTCCCCCCTTACGCAACCCTCGTCTCGCTATTCTTCCCCAGCGTACTGGGGCTCTCGAGCCCACTCTCCCTCTCCCGTCCTCCCTCATCATCACTGATCAGTCCATCGAGCTCAAACTCCTCCGCCTCGCGGATCTGCCTGCTATCCGACGGCCTGTGCCTGCGCACACCCTCGACATCCTTTGGTGGCACCGAGGGGCCCGCGTTGACGGCGTAGATGTGTAGAAGTACGTTGACAAGGAGGAAGAGAAGGAAGGCAAAGGAGTAGAGCACGAGGATGTACGAGACGTGGGTAATACCCGCGCCGGAGAGGAGAGCCATCTGCTCCTCGGTGGCGCTCATGAAGGTGAAGCCCGAGGCCATGAGTAGCTATCCACTAGTTAGCCCGACCATTCTATGGTGATATCAGGGGAAAGGGGTAACTTACGAAAGGTGGAATATATTGGAACGATCTCGGCTCTCCGCTGTCCGTGGACGCCTTATCGTTCAGCACAAACATCACCTCGACCATCCGCGTCACACCCGCGGCCATGAGCGTATATCCAAACGCAATATGCACCATCGTGCTTAACATATTATGCTGCGGATGCGCGCTCATACCCCATCCCGTCAAGAACAGGACAAAGCCCGGCACGAAATTGCGCTTGGGGCTACCGTCACGACCCCTCGCGAGCCAAATACCCGCCAGACCAGCCGCCCACCAGATGACGCCCATGACAGTGTGCTGGATGTCGTTCTCGACCCAAGCGCCGCCCCAGCGGTGCTCGGTGAAGGTGTTCACGCAGCCCCACGCCGCGATGACGGCGCTGTCGAAGAACTCCTGGCTGCGGCCTGAGCGGCGCAGCCATGCCTGACCGACGAGAAGCATGATCATCATGATGATGCCATAGGCGATGAATGCGGAGCCCATGATGAAGTGAGCGAGGCACTGGCCGAGGTGGTCGTCGCGGCAGAATCCGAGGGCGGCGATGCCACCGAACAGCATCTGTGTCCAGCTGGCCACTGGAATGGCCTTGCCGATTATGTTGTGGCCGAGGAGGACGCCGCGGCGCAGCTTGCCGTTGATGCCCTTTGTGAGGTGCAGGCGGAGGTACGCGCCCATGACGACCTGGGAGAGGAGCATGAGCATGAGCCAATTGGCGAATTTGGCGTGCACGTTGGGTGCGAATTGGCGGCCCTTGTGGGCGTGGCCGAGGAAGTAGCCTAGGATTGCTATGGCGGTTCCGAGGACTTGGACGGGGACATGCCAGCGGTTGCGGACGATCTGTTGGGGGGTGGTGCGTAAGCTTCTATTCGTACCACCGGAGAGGGCATGAACGGGGGGAAATGGGGATAACTTACACCAAGAACCATCCCTACTGGGAAGATAATCCCAAAGGCAACCATCTGTATGATAATATGTATCCAAAGAATCGCATCCTGTAATCCGTCAGCACCATCCAACCTTATCGACCCCCCTTCAGCTCCCACTATCTCCGAGAGAGCCCCAGGAACAACTAACCAACGGCTCTGCGCTGATCGCACCCCCATCTGGTATCTCGTCCTCATGATGCTCATGTGCCATCGCCATCTTTGCAGTCGCCGTGAGTATGGCTCCCACAAGAACGCCTCGATTCGTCGACATCGCCATATCGTACAGAAATAGCGTCTCGGCTCGGGGCCAGGGTGTGTTTGAGGTGAAACCCACGTTCCACTGAGCGCTGCTTGGCTGGTCGGAGTTGTGTCTAGGGACGAGAAGGGAAATATCGGATCGAGAGGTTCAGTTTGACATCGCACAAGAACGAGGGTTGGATTAAATAGTCGGCGGGCTGGCGACTTATAAAATTGGTTCTTGGAATTACTGGGCCTTTCGTTACTCGTGGCTCCGCGTGGCCGGATATGACGGGGTGATGAATTGATCGTCGCTGATTGGCCCAACGCACGTGATTTAAATCCGTATGCGTCTCCAATACGGAACTAAACAGACGCAGTTCTAGCATGTCTCACAGATCAAGGATCAAGGCAAAAGATCAAGTGGATGGATTATTAAAGGGTATATTATAACTAGATACAACGAGCGCTGCAATGTTGCCCGGCCCTACAACCACCCATATTTACCATTGCACCTCAATCAATACAACACCTACTGAACCTTCGGCTGCGACCTAATGCTCGCTGCTACGCTCATCGCAGCGCTCCCCTTAGAGCTCCCAGCCTCAATGTCCTGGATAACCACATCCGAAGTCTCACGTCTGAGCTCAACGTAATCGTACGCGAACTCGCCCAACTGCGCATCATCCATGCCGTTGTTCTCATCCTCCTCGGACGCGCGCAGCGACAATCCGGGGACGAGGTTCATCAGGAACAGGATCAGGCACGTGCCGCCGAAGGAGTAGGCGAAGCCAGCAACGGAGTCAGCGAGCTGGTAGGCAAGCTGGATGTAGTGCTTGTTGAGCCAGCCACCGGGAATGACAGTGGCGCCATCGAGGGCTGCTATGTAATCACTGTTGAGTGTTAGCTGTGCTCTCTGCGTTCTTGTGGGAATGAGGGGACTTACGCAGCGAAGAGGCCGGTGAGGAGGTTTCCGACGAAGCCGCCAACGCCGTGGACGGCGAAGATGTCAAGCGCGTCATCGACGTGGAGGAGGTACTTGATCTTCGTGGCGAAGTTACAGGAGACGGCGCCGACAACACCGAAGATGATGGCGGACCACGCGGGGACGAATCCAGCAGCAGGAGTGATGGCGACGAGGCCAGCAATGGCACCGGAGCAAAATCCGACAGTGGACCACTTACGGTCGAGTCTGTAATCCATGAGAGTCCACGCGACACCACCAGTGGCCGCAGCGGTGTGAGTGACGAAGCATGCCATCACAGCGCGGATGTTGGAAGCGAGGGCTGAGCCACCGTTGAATCCGAACCAGCCAACCCACAGGAACACCGTGCCGAGGACGACGTGGGTGACGTTATGAGGACGGTATGGAAGACCAGCAGTCGCGCTGTATCCAGAGCGCTTTCCGAGCATCACGGAGTACGCGAGGGCAGCAGCGCCGGAAGAGATATGGACGGGTGTTCCGCCGGCGAAATCGAGACCGCCCATGATGAAGGACCAGCCGTTGGGGTTCCATGTCCAGCATGCGATGGGGTCGTAGATTATAGTCGACCAGATGAAAATGAAAACCAGACATGGTAGCATGCGCCCACGGTCGGCAGCAGCGCCGATGGCAAGGGCCGGTCTATTCGTTTTGTCAGCTTCCTGTCCCATCTCTGCTATCCAAACTACCAGGAGAACTCACGTAATAGCAGCGAACATGCCCTGATACACCGCAAACAGGATCTCTGGGACCTTCGCACTTCCCGGCGACGGAGCTGCCAGAACATTGCGGAACCCGATATGGCTCAGGTTACCGATATAGCTGCTGCCATTGCCGAAGGCGAGGGAGTAGCCCCAGAAGAACCACTGGAAGCCTACGACGCCAACAGACATCATGGAAAGCCAGATTAGGGAGAGCGCAGACTTGCGGCGCGCGAGACCCGAGTAGAAGAAGCCGACGCCGGGAATCATGAGCAGCACGAGGGCTGTCGATGTGATGATCCAGGAAATGTCGCCGGACTGTGGGTGGTTAGACGCGCGTTGTGAGGGGAGAGGGGATTGGGTGCGCGCATACCTCATAGTACTGGTTGAGGTTAACAGTCAGGGAATCACCTCCATCCGCTGCGGTGCCTTCATAGGGCACGGCGTAGAGTGAGGACGCCATCGCGCGTGTTTTGAACTGAGGGTTGGCTCGATATATCACAAAGGAGGCTCGTCAGCAGCAACAACAGAGCAGCAGTCGCGTTGATAATATTCCCCTTTCAGCGGTAGGTCCTGAGCCGCGTTTGTTCGTCGTTGTCAAGGAGTTCGGGATTTAAAAAATTCGAGATTACAGGGTGTGTCCAACCCTTATGTAGTCTCACATAAGACGTGAGATAGAGCTCTTACAGTACCTTTCTCCTGCCGCCTTACCGTGAATCTCCAGGCCCCCATAGAGTAACCCCCAAATCCGATATCAGCATCGACCCACGCGAGACATGACTGGGAGCGCCGTGAATAGGAGGGAGGGCGTATCCGCCCAATCACGAGGGGCCCAGCGACGGGAATAGACGGACAGGCATGAAATCCCGAGTCCGCGTAGCTTACAAGGAGGAGCGCAGTATGATACTGGGTACCCATCATACCCATCATTTCTCATCTTTCATACCAGACAGGAGTTGCAGGGGGTTGACAAGGAAAGAGATAAGCTAAGCCACCAGATAGCAGGGGGGAGTGGATTGAGTAATGGAAAGCATCGACTATCTATGACCAGGGTCCACCTCCACACTGGCGTAAAGTGGGGCTGAGGACCTTCAAACCCTTCAAACCCCGGTAAACCACGCGTATAATTTGTTGATAGATGAAGTATACGCATATGGAGGAGTGGAACTGGGTGTGTTATCCCTTTCTCCAATTTGCGGCAGTGTCACTTCCATAATATCCCCATATGTACAGTAGAGAACAGTTATGAATCGGCGTCAAACGTCAACACAGTGGCACAACATCCACGTGGAAGCCTCTCAAATCGCACATTTCCCTATGATATCAAACCACATCCCTCCAGCCAATTAGCCACCCCATCCCCAGTCCATATCAACCCTATCACCCCGTCCAGTTCTCGTGGCGTCGCAACTGATAACGGAACCACCCCAAGTGGCCCGTGCGAGAGATAAGCATGTGGCGGCTTGGCGCTAATATCCGCGCCAAGCCGACAGGGATGACCACAACCACAAGGGTACGACGTGATAGATGGGGACAGCGAGAGAGGGTTCAAAAGATAAAGACTTTCTTTTTGCGCGTGTACGTACTGTATTGCATGGTACGGGGTCTTCGGATGCTGGCGCCCGTGCCGGCGATCTTGGTGCGAATATGCGCCGCGGCCACGTTTTCGTGCTGCGGCGTTCGCTTGACAGGTAACCCCACGCCGATTCCTCTCCGATGCGGTGGCAGGGCTCTGTGTATCCCCACGTAAGCGGTGTGGGTGGAGGCTAGGAATCGCATTTGGAATTGTACCTGCTTCGAGCTGATGCTGACGCTGGGGACACGCGCATGAGATCCGCGGGGGCGCCCATGTCTCGCGTCGGCTGGAATCGGATCTGGGTATTATCATCCACGTCGGTTCCTCGCCGGGACCCTGTCCTGACCTGACCTCTGACACACTCCACAGCCATATATCTCCCGTCGCATCACTCCTTCGCTAAAAACGCCTCCACAACCCCCCTCTTCCTCGCCTCGCTCGCCCTCCTCTCCTTCTCCCCCACTCCCTTAGGCCCTCGAATCATCACCGGCGCCCATACTTCCGCAATGCGCCTCTCAATCGCCCTCCTTGCCGCCAGACCCGGATCCTCCGTTAACGTCGCGCGGCGCGCCCGACCATACCCCATCGACTGCCTGAAATCGAAGCGGCTGGGCTTTGCCTCCGTGGCTGGGTTGTTGGACGGAGGCGCACGCATCGCGACGACTTTGCCGAGGCGGACGACGAGGTGGACGAGCGCTATGCTGTGTGGGGGCGAGTCGGCGAGGGGGACCATAGTCAGGATCCGTGTCTCGTCAGGGGTGGGCGCGCGCTTGCGCGCCGCTAGGTCGTCGTCCATGGTTTTCCAGAAGGGGGCGGGGATGACGCCGTCTGTGAGGCTTGAGATGAAGAGCTGCAGGACCTCGGCGGTGGTTTCGAGCTTCTCGACTTCGCGGATGCCTGGGGGGAAGGACGCGTTTAGGGGGGTGTTGGTGTCGAGGGCTTCGAGGAGGAGGGTGCGCGTTTGGGAGCGGCTGTGGGAGGTGGTCGTGGGCTCGAAAGGCCAGGCGTCTGGGACGGGCGTTTCGGAGGCGCCGGTCATTTCGCGCTCGGCGATGGCGCGCTCGAGGAGGGGCTCGAAGGTGTCGGTGAGTTTGGTGAGTTCTCTTGGCACGGCCTCGGTGAGATGGCTTGAGTCTGTTGCCGAATGTGAGTCTTGTTGCGCGGCGTCTTTGTGCCCTGGGGTACTGAGAGCGCGAGCTCCGCCTCCTTCGGGTATGTGGATCAGCTCGTCGATTGTGCGACCGAAGCACGATTGCAGCCAGGTGCCCCTGACAGGAATAAAGTAGTCCCTCCCATCCGTGACACGTAGTATGAGCACCTCATCCAACTGTAGTTCGCCCCTATTCAAGGCCCTCACCTGCGCGAAATCCTCCACATAGATCTCTAGCGTCACCGTGATGGTATCTCCAGGTTCAAGTGTAACTTCTGCTTCAAGCCTCTTAACCTCGCCGTCATCATCGTAAGAGTCGAAGGCGGGCCGCAACCAGCTCGGCGCCACTTGGTCAGACTGGCCCGGTCCTGATGGCTTGCTTATAAACGCGAACGTGGCGGGGACCTGCCCTGTATTTGCGATAGTCAAGGACCTCTCTTTGCGGTATAGATACTTGATATCTCCAAAATTAACACCATCAGCGGCATCCGTTGTTGTGGGTGACCCTGGAACGTCGTCTATAAGATCAGAATGCTCCACGAGAATAGTCACTCCGGGTCTATGCTCGTTCTCTGCCCTGTCTAACTCTCTGGCTACTTCCTGGTGGACTCTTGATTTGAGCTCTGGAACTACGGCGTCGTAGTTTATGGTAAACACAGCATCGAGAGGCTTGTGGTCGGAAGAAGTAACCCGCTGGTGTGACGTATAAACTTCAAGGCTCAGCTTGTCGGCGTCTTCATCCTTCACTGTGACATCCTCCCTATTATCGTCCCCTTCATCGTATTCGTCGTAGTCACCGTACGTATCGGCTCCATCGCTAGCGGGGTCATAATCGAATATTACTTCCTCATCTTGCGCGGCGTCAGCGATACCACGAGACTTCATTTCCTCGTCCTTTACTCTTGCAGCCTCTTCATCGCGTGTCTTCCCGTCATATTCTTGCTTATCACGACGTGTGCGGAATAGAATTCGATCACACCAGCTAGGAGGGCGCATCTTCTCACCCGAATCAAAAACACCGAAAGTGCCAACGTCGTACTTGTAAGTCGGGATAAATGTAATCGGCCCTTCGCGCCAGCCATCATGGAAGGCCTTCTTCTGTCGCTGAACTCGTCGCAGCTGGTCATGGGGTAGTAGAGAGTCCAAGGTGGCTTGGAGAGAGGTAGGATCCGAATGGGGGTCCTGCAAGAAATCATCTGGGTCAGGAAGGTCAATCGAAGACGCCTCGCTGCTCGTCCTCGGATTGTCCGCCTGTAGGTCTATGGGCTCGTCGTCATCGCTTTCGACATGCCGTATCAATATGGGCTCCTCAGACTTTGCTATTTCACTCTCGAGATAATTCCTTGGACTTGAGCCGGGGGCGTACTCGCCTCTCGCATGGAGCATAAGTAGCCGCCGTATATCGTCTCCTGGCAGCCCGTCAAGTCTGAAGTTCAGATCTCCAAACCAAAACGCAAAGTCCTCGTCACCAATCATCTCCTGTACATCGCTGGTTTCCCCAGCTACACTGATAGGGTCGAATTTGGTGCGAGACGTAATCTGATTGAAGTCCCAGCATCTCCGTTCATAGTGTGCTTTCTCCGTGCCCGAAGCCAGATGAGAGTTTATAAATGCCAGCCGCGTCGTCTCTCCCAGAACTATCCTAGTGCATACTGCGCCTTTGTTGCCCAGATACCCCATTATACCCGTGCCGACACTGACAGAAGACACTGAGCTGACCGTAGGCGCGATAGCTGGCGACGCATAGATGAGAAGGAGTAGCCCTGACATCTGCGTGTCGGCGATAAGCTCATATCCATCTGGAACTGCCTCTTCCAATGCTCGCTTCCACTTATTCAGTGGTTCGGGGTCGACGTAAACTCGGCCTATGTATTCTTTCGCGGATGCTAGTGTGACAATCTCCTGTAGCCCAAGCACATAGAGGCCTACATGCTCCCCACCAAGCACAATCCCCTCATCGCCAAGCGGCGTGTCTGGTATGCTCTTTGGATCTCCGGTATCGGTTTTATGTCGTACTTCGACATTATTTCCGTCCGGATCTGACACTTTGAGCCCTGCAAGCTTTGTATCAACCCCCTTCCCATCCACAAACCAGCTCCTTATATCGTTATGGACTCCTGGACAAGCAGCAACATTCCAAGTCCCGACCTTGATTTTCATCGAATGCGGTCGTGTGTACTCGGCGCGCCGCTCGTAGACGGCCTGCGACAGGGAATGCGGCGTCGACTCGAGCTCCTCGGCGTCCGGGTCCGGTTCGGAGACCTCGACGAAGCTTGACGACTCGCGGCTTATCGACGGGGACAACATCGTGGGTAGTCTCCCTATGAGCTAGGCGATGCAGTATGTGGATGAATTATATAGCGAAACCAATAAACCGTCCGAGATTATCAGAACACTGATTCCCAAAAGCTCCCAACCAGCGGCCGCATCAATTATGTGCCGCGCGGGTTCCTGGACTCGAGAGCGGTAATGACGTAGCGTGGCATTGAACAAGGCGCAAATGGGCTGATCCACAGCAAACTTGAGAGCGCTCCCTTTTTTCGCGTTGGCAGCGAAACTTATGGGGCGTCAAAGGGAAATCATTCAGCTCCGAGAAGGAAGCTCAGTGAGTGGTCGAGGGCAGCTTCCAGTTGTGGGCAGCCTGGTGGGGTTAAAGCATCCCGCGCTCCCGTGGGTTACCCCACGACTCATCCGTGGCTGCGGTTAGCGCAAGGCTGAGGCACGTGAATCTACACGTACTCCGCGAGTTGCTTGAGCTCCAGCGCGACCAACTCTCCAACACAACATTGAACAACCAACACCACAACCTACGAATACCTCCAAAGGCTTAGCTACATTGCCGAG
This sequence comes from Pseudogymnoascus sp. BL308, assembly GCA_001630595.1. Classification (NCBI taxonomy): domain Eukaryota; kingdom Fungi; phylum Ascomycota; class Leotiomycetes; order Thelebolales; family Thelebolaceae; genus Pseudogymnoascus; species Pseudogymnoascus sp. BL308. The sequence goes on along the minus strand of LMYD01003053.1, from coordinate 8,617 downwards.
AGCAATATAAACCAAACGTACTAGCCACCAAAAAAAGCACCTCAACCGGCACCGCAAACCCTTTAAAGCGCACTATTCCCACAGCCTCACGATCTCAAGTCCAAGTTCCTTCTCACCACCTACTCATCACCACCAACGCCCAATCCAGCCTCCAAACACACCCACCATGCCCGCACCCAACCGCCCCAAACAGCGCGCGCGCCACCACAACCCCCCCAACCCCCACCAACCCTCCGACAACGACTCCGACATGCCGCCCCACCTCCCCCCTCCCACCCGCACAAACACCGACCTCAACCTCTCCGTCCTGCGGCGCTACTTCCCCAGCACCCGCACCATCCTCTCCATCGCCGCCAACGCGGTCGTCTACGCCTTCTCCGCCTCGACGGGCCAATGGGAGAAGAGCGGGATCGAGGGCGCGCTGTTCGTGTGCGAGACGGAGGAGGGGTTCGTGGTGGTGGTGCTGAATAGACATGGGCTGGAGAATCTGGTGTTGGATGTTAGGGAGGTGAGGGATGTGGAGGTTACGAGCGAGTTTTTGATTCTGAGGGTGCCGGGGGAGGGGGAGGGGGAGAAGGTTATGGGGCTGTGGATTCATGGGGATAGGGATGATACGAGGGAGAAGAATGCCGGGACGATTTTGCAGTGTTGGGAGAAGGTTAGGGGGGTGGGTGTGGAGTGAGGGGGAAGGGGGGAAGGGTATGTAATATAGGCGCAGAGCATGACGCTGCTTTTGTTGGTGAGGGCGGTGTCTCGGGATGCACGGCGGACCCTCCGCTGCCACTGGGCACGTTGGGATGGGGTATGAGGCTTTTGGGGCGACGATACGCTGTCTTCGATGGGAGACGGGTGTTTCGCAAATTTGAGTGCCACGGAAGAAGACAGCCTGCGAGGTTAAATCAGATCGTCCAAGGATGGGATCAAGCCATATTCCAAACAGCGACGCAGACAACAATAAACGGCGTAGTAAGGAACAAGTGGCAACACTGGCAACTGGATGTAGGCACATGCGAATCTACAATTCAATTTCCACATCCATAACAGAATGCATACCTATAACTATAAAAACTAATTCCAGCTCAATCCCGAGCCAGTCTATCTCATCACATTTTCATCCTCATTCCCCAACTCTACTCCTTCTTAATAAGCTTATCAAAGAATGGTCCCACAACCTTAGCACTCTTTTTGGGGTACCTCTTCTGCCCGCCCTCGTAATCCACAAACGTAACACCGAACCTCGTCTCATATCCCTCAGCCCACTCAAAGTTATCCATCAAACTCCACGCCATATACCCGCGCACATCCACACCATCCTCCTCCACCGCCTGCGCCAGCGCCGCGATGTAGCTGCGGAAGTACTCAGCGCGGAACTCGTCATCAAGGATGCCCTCGAGCGGGAGGTCATTCTCGCCCTTGAGCGACGTCCCGTTCTCAGTGACGTAGATCTTGGGGTTTCCGTAGCGCTTGCTGAGCCAGACGAGGAGGTTGCGGAATCCGGGCGGGTTGGGGCGCAGCCAGAAGGACTGGGTCTCCGGGCCGATGTTCTCGCCGTTCTTGGACTCGAAGAGCGTCTCGAGGTTGCCGAGGAAGTCGTCGTCGGCTGCGGGCGTCTTCTTGTGCTTGATGTAGTTGGCGGTGTAGTGGTTCATGCCGTAGAAGTCGTTGGAGCCCTTGACGAGCGCGGCTTCCTCGGAGGTGAAGGTCGGGAGGCGGTCGCCGAGCTGCTTGCGCATTGACTCGGGGTAGGTGCCAAAGTAGATGGGGTCCGCGAACCAGGAGATGGAGAACTCGATCTTGCGGTCGCATGCCTCGACATCTTCTGGGTCCTCGGGGTCCCAGGGGTATACGGCGTCACCTGGGCGTGTTAGCTTGGTTGACGGATGAGTGGTTTGGGGGGCTTACCATTAAGAGTGATACCGATCTCGCCGCCGTTAGTTGGCTTGAACTCCTCGCGGTAGATCTTGACCGAGTGCGCGTGCGCAATCAGGATGTTATGTCCGACGGTCCATCCCTCCCTGCTCGAGTCGCCCTCAGCGCTCTTGGTGCGGTCGCTAGTGCGTCCCGGGGCGAACAGACCGGTGCTGTATCCGAGGATGCTAGAGCACCACGGCTCGTTGTAGGTGACCCAGTGCTTGCACTTGGGCATGGCCTTGAACAGGACGCGCGAGTAGTTGGCAAAGTCAGCCACGAACTCCTCCTTGTTCAGCATGCCGAGGTAGCGCTTATGAAGCTCATCGGGGAGATCCCAGTGGAAGAGCGTGATCATGGGGGTGATGCCTGCATCGAGCAGGTCGTCGACGAGCTTGACGTAGTAGTCCAGGCCCTTTTGGTTGACGGGGTCGTTGCGGCCACCGAGTGGGATCACGCGCGACCAGGAGACGGAGAAGCGGTAGGCCTTTGCGCCGGTCTTCTTCAGGAGCTCAATGTCCTCCGCAATGCGGTTGTAGGAGTCGCAGGCAACATCACCTGAGCAGCCACCAGCGATCTTTCCTGGGATCTTGCAGAAGGAGTCCCAGATGGATGGGCCACGGCCGTCAGCTTCTGGAGCACCCTCAATTTGGTAGCTATCGTTTAATTAGTATCAATGGGAGGTTCCCGTGCTACTTGGGCGCGCGCAGGATCACTGATTGGAAACGTACGAAGCAGTTGCGAAGCCCCAAAGGAAATCCTTGGGCAGGACAGCCTTGGTGGGGTCTGGGGTCACCATGGCGAAGTGAATGGGGAGTTATTTGCGTGGTTTCAATGAGGTTCTCGGTATGAATCGCAGGTACAAGCAGCGATCACGATGATAGATGAGTTCAAGAGGAAGAAACTGCGTGGACCCCGCACCAGGCTGGGCAAGGGAATCACGGTGTTATATACAGGTAGCCAAGGGTCAGCACGGAGGATGGAAAGCTAGGCCGCGTCAGGAACCAGGGAGGAGTCTCATGGTAATTGAGCCGCCATCGCCGGTGTTTTGTGTGTTGCCAATGCCTCAATTGTATCACTCGGACCGTCACGACCGAAAAAGGAGGGGCAGCTTGATGGCGGGGTAACTCCGGGGAATCAACTCTTCCGGCGCAGCGGCCCTGAACCCCGCTCTGTTGGCGACACGACGGGCCACATAGGCGATCGTGAGCTTTTTTCTCGCGCTGTGCTGTACTGTACGGCACTATACATACATGTGTTAGCTGGCTCTGGAATCGTTGGGATGACGTCTGATATTGTCAATAAATCGGAGGCTGTTGAGCTCCGGTGCGCAGCCTGTAGATACTATATCTTCATATTATTCTGTGGAGTCCAGCATACCGACCATAACGACTAGAGTGGAGATGGCTTCAAGTACCTGCCTGAAAACCCACCATTCTCATCTGTTGCAATATAGCCTGTACTTTGTATTCTATACTTCTCATCGTTACAAGCCTATATTATAATTAGTATGCGTTGGCGTCACACATGATTGAACGTTTTCTCCAGCTTCCAACCAAACGCACCACACCTTCCTGATGTTGGCCGCTCCTCCCCCAATAGATAATCCGGGGCCCTTACGCATATACTCTCTTTTTACCAAAAGTTCACGTTCCGAATCACTTCCGAGGATTCCCCGAACATTAAGCTGCCCCATCGGACGGCCATATTGCACATCCCAACGAGGCGGAAATGCCATCTATTCGACTATAATTCTCCATCTGCCCGCTCCCCCAATACATGTCACCGAACGCCATCCCACACCACGACACAGCCCACCATGGACCCCACGACCGCCCCCGGCTAAACGCAACGCAACGCCGGCGCCCTGCCATCACCCCAAGAAATAGAGGACGTGCGGAAACGCGGCTATCGCAGATCACCCGTCCCATCAGCCCTCACGGCGCCCCGTATCCCCATCCTCATCCTCTAGTTTCCGCTTCCCGCCCGCGGCCACCTCCCCCGCGCTGGAATCGGCCTCCTCCCCTCCCTCCGTCCACTCCACAACCTCCCACTCAACCCTCCTCCCATCCTTCTCCTCCAGCCCCCGCCGGACCTTCACCCTCCCCAAGGCACTCCCCTCGATCATCGCCTCAAACCATGGCAGGCCTTCGCCAACCCGCGGCGCTGCCCTCTTCGCCACGGGCTCCTCAGGCGGTACGCTCAGTTGCTTCTCTGCCTCCTCTTGTGGCAGCAGTCCTAGCTCGTCTAGGTCATGGAGATCGCCTCGATCCAGCGACCCGAGCGCGAGACTGATGAATTCCCCCTCTCCCCTGGGCGCCTCGGACCACATCGCGAGGTGCGAGCCGCAGAAGCCGCAGAAGTGGCGGAGCGAGCTAGATGAGGGCGCGTAGGCGCGGCGGATGGCGGGGTGCGTCTCGTCGGGGAAGAAGGCGTGGGTTGTGGAGTGGTACCAGGCGAGGGGTACTCTAAGGTGGGCTGCGAGGGGTGAGGTGCCTGGATGGTTCGAGGTTAGCGGGGGCTTGGGGTGGTTTGAATAGTGAGGGATTTGAATGAGGAGAGGCTGACTTGGAGATTGAGAGAGAGAGACTTACGGAAGGAATTATTGCCATCGAATATTACCTGGGCCGTGTCGGAGGCCTTTGGAGGCATCTCGATGATGAAGGTGTTACGACCACAGCTGCAGCCGCCATGGAGCGACCTCTCGAGACTCATGGCGAGTGAGTGGATTGAAGCGACTGTGTTGCTAATTATGAGAATTTCGAGGAGGGATACGAATGAGATAGATGGCGCCTATGCGCCGAGATATCGCAGTGAGAGTCTTGACAGCGGCAGAGTGTTGGAGAATGCCTGTTAAAAAGCCTGGGAGGCCAGGAGGAGACCGCTCATGGAAAGATCGAATGCCCTTCGTCATTGGTCTGTGCACGTCACCGTCACCCCGCGTTGCACTTCCACTTGCAGCACCTTGCACCACGCATTGCACGCGGTTTGTATGGTACAGTATGGAAATTAATATTTGTTTGCTGCGTACAACTCCATGATTTGATAACTAATAAGCCAATAGTCCGATACTACAAGTGTATATTTCGAGTATTATTTTTCGATCTGCGGGCATAAATTGTTATACTGTTATACAGTTATACCACCCTAAGTCATCGTACGTACGGTGAGAAAGTACTGCCGATACCCGAGTATATAGAAGATCAGAAATCAGAAATCAGAATCAGTGTCACGTGCGGGAGGCGTGAGGAGTCAACCAATGGACCCTCGGCTTTCTCGCTTTTTCCCCAGACGCCGCCACAGCGAACCCCACAACCAATCAAAGCCCCGTGATTATACAACTTTCCCTCTGAAATCCAGATAGTTGCCGATGTCCGCCCTGGGCATATTTTTACAGCGTTGCGGATAATACTCATAAAACACACGACCCTCTTCTGTGCCGCACCCCCTCTTAGCCCTGACTCTCCGTTCTGGACTCAACAACTCTCCTTCCCCACAATCTCTCCCCTCTACCAGCCTCCTCCTCTTGCTCTAATATATATCCAATTTTGGCCGCTCAATTGCAATCCTCAACAAACCCAACCAAACTCGCAAACCCCCACCTCCGACCGCCACCATGGACACCGTTCTTCGCCAGTCCAAGACCATGTGTCCCTTCTTGAAGAAGACCTCCCCAGCGACTCTCCGCTCCCTCTCCGCCACCAGTGGCCCAACTCGCAGCTACCATGCGTCTCCAGGTGGCGGCTCCATGTCCAACCTGCAGACCATTGCCCGCCGCTGCCCTGTCATGGGATCAGCCATGGCCGTCCAGAGCGCGAAGACCGGCGGCAAGGTCGCTTTTGGCGCCATCGCTGCTCTGAAGGGCATCCGCGGCTTCTCCGGCAAGGCCAGCACTGGCAAGGCCAAGCTTCATACCAGCAGCACTGTTGAGGCCAGGCCAATGGACGGCATCCTGATGGGCGAAAAGCGTGAGTCAATTCCCAGGCACATATCTCTACGAATAATTACTGACACACCCCAGTCCCCCAGGTCCAGCCAGCAAAGCCAGTCAAGGAGGCTGCCACCGTACCAGAGAACCTGGTGAAGAAGGATGGCAAATTCGACTACGATGCCTTCTACACGAACGAACTCGACAAGAAGCACAAGGACAAGTCCTACCGCCATTTCAACAATATCAACCGACTGGCTAAGGAGTTCCCACGCGCGCATACTGCAAACCCAGAGGAGCGCGTCACGGTGTGGTGCTCAAACGATTACCTAGGCATGGGCAGAAATTCGCAGGTGCTGAAGGCGATGCATGAGACGCTTGATGTATACGGTGCCGGTGCGGGCGGAACACGGAATATCTCGGGCCATAACCAGCACGCCGTGGCGCTCGAGAAGACGCTGGCTACATTGCATGCGAAGGAGGCAGCGCTGGCATTCACGTCATGCTATGTTGCCAACGACGCAACCATGGCAACTCTGGGCAGTCGCCTGCCAGGTTGCGTGTGGCTCTCCGACAGCTTGAACCACAACTCCATGATTGTGGGCATCCAGCACTCTGGCGCGAAGAAGATGGTGTTCAAGCACAATGATCTCGCGGACCTTGAGGCTAAGCTTGCGTCCCTCCCACTCTCTACCCCGAAGATTATCGCTTTCGAGTCTGTCTACAGCATGTGCGGCTCCGTCGCGCCGATTGCGGAGATCTGCGACTTAGCCGACAAGTACGGCGCCATTACCTTCCTCGATGAGGTCCACGCAGTGGGTATGTACGGACCACACGGTGCTGGCGTTGCAGAGCACCTTGACTACGATGCGCACGTGAACGGTCGCCCCAGCGGCACCGTTATGGACCGCGTAGACATCATCACCGGTACCCTTGGCAAGGCCTACGGCTGCGTCGGTGGTTACATCGCCGGTTCCGCCTCTATGGTCGACGCCGTGCGCTCCCTCGCTGCCGGTTTCATTTTCACCACCACCCTCCCCCCCGCCACTATGGCAGGCGCACGCGCCGCCATTGAGTACCAAATGTCCACCCAAAACGACCGCCGCCTCCAGCAACTGCACACTCGCGCCGTGAAGGACGAGCTCGCAGCTCGCAGCATCCCCGTCATGGACAACCCATCCCACATCATCCCCGTGCTCGTCGGCACCGCCGAGCTAGCCAAGCGCGCAAGCGACTTGTTGCTCGAGAAGCACGGAATCTACGTGCAGAGCATTAACTACCCCACCGTCCCTGTTGGACAGGAGAGACTCCGCATCACGCCTACCCCAGGTCACACAAAGGAGTACCGCGAGCACCTCGTCGGCGCGCTCGAGAGCGTGTGGACCGAGCTCGGGATCAAGCGCACCAGTGACTGGGCTTCCGAGGGCGGCTTCCTGGGCGTCGGGGCCGATGAGGCACCCGTTGAGCCTCTGTGGACCGATAAGCAGCTCGGAGTCGAGGGTGCCAAGGGGGCCAATGGAAAAGTGGGGGTCATTCAGGCGCTGCTTGAGCGCGAGGAGGCGGTCCAGGCACAGACCGCGTCTGTGTAGCCGTCTCTCGTGATCTACTCACTGAAGTAGCAGGCAGCGCTGAGGCTGCGAATCTGGGGGCTCAGCTGACCCGAAACCACGATCTTTTTGAGCTGGGTGGGGAGTGGAGATGAGAGCATATTATGATTATATATGCCCGAGATTATTTTGATTGGTGATGAGGATGGTGAGACGGCCGTTGGATTGAATACCATCTGCAATTTCGATTCTTGCACATGCCATATTACGCTTTACTGTGACGTAGATTGATTTCTTCTTGATAATATTTTAGTGCATGAATTATCGTGATGTGAGCCGCCCGAACCCCTTTCCATGGAAGTCCCGTCCCTGTGATCTTAGACATGTCTATCTCCCCTGTTCCCGGAAGCACTCGCATCCTCGCGCATCTTCGTCCCAACTTCTGCAGCTCTGTCCGGATCATGCCGACTCTGCATCCCGGAAATCTGAGACGTGATCCACGCGCCATCGTCGCTTGGACCAGTCGTTTGTGATTCCGGCAGCCATGCAACCCTCGATTTTGAAACACCGGCACCCCGGGACGTTCGAGGCTGAACGGGGAGCGTGGAAATGGTCGCCTACTGCCACCCGGCATTATCGTTGTTGGCGATCCGAGCGTTGTTGGAATCTGAGACTTGATTGTGTGGTGTCGTCGTCACACCTGCGCTCTGGCTACCGTGACACGGTCCCGGCTCCGCGAGCTGCCCAGAACGGTGACGGAGCGACGGTATCACTTCATGGGAGGCTCAAAATGGGAATTTCACATTTGCGGATTGACGTATCGTCCGTGTCGGGTTTGAGGGTGCTTTACCTTGGGCAAGATGCAAGGAGAGGTGTGGTCACCAGTTCGGTTTCCAAGTTGTATATAGGCTGTCCCTTGCTCGTCTCACAGTATCAATTGAAGCCCATTTCCTCCCCCCCCGATCCAAGTCCCCGAACACAAAATCCATTTACCCAGAATTGCCATTCACAGCCCCAATTTGCTCAGACCGAAAAAAAAAAATCTGATTTTTGCGCTGAACTCAATGCCACCTCCCTTCGGCGCCAGTACCCAAGCGCGCCCCTATCCGGCCTCGCCAAGTCTGCCGATCGCCGTCCCAGCACCTCCGAAAACCAACGTCAACCGAACACCCTCACGACGACCACCACCACGACACCCACGCCTCAACCCCTCCCAAAACAACACCTCTCGCTC
>LMYD01003052.1:0-18139 GCA_001630595.1 Pseudogymnoascus sp. BL308 | reverse complement strand
GCTGCTCAGCGTGGGAATGAGGCTGTTGCTAGGTTACTACTCAGCACAGGCAAGGTTGAGGCTGACTCAAGGGATAATGACTGCTGCTCTCCACTCTTGTGGGCTGCTAAGGGTGGGGATGAGGCTGTTGCTAGGTTACTACTCGGCACAGGCAAGGTTGAGGCTGACTCAAGGGATAATAACGGCCGCTCTCCTCTCTCGTGGACTACTGAGGGTGGGAATGAGACTGTTGCTAGGTTACTACTCGGCACAGGCAAGGTTGAGGCTGACTCAAGGGATAATGACGGCCGCTCTCCGCTTTCTTGGACTATAAATGGTAGTAACTCGTTGCTGGTTTTTGGTAGACGGCGGATGCAAGGGCATAATTATAAGGCTGTCGCTACGCTGCTGCTTGACACAGGCAAGGTGGAGTCTGTTGCAGGCGTTACCGAGTTATTGGGAGAGGATGAGGAAGTTCGTGACGATGTATAGAATACCTGTGGGGCTCTGGTGGAGTCGCGAAGTAATGCTTGCGGCGTCGGGCCTTTGGAATAAATTGTAACCACAGTCTAATTTCGGATGTGAGATATTCTCAAGTGTAGTCATGTACCGCAGCTGTTGCGGCTTCAAACGGTGAAGAAAAGGTCACGGATCACAGACAGTTAAAGGCTCCAATTGGGTTATTTTAACTCATTATTTGTTTAATAAAACTATCCCCCTAGAAGAAGCGCCTCGGAAACTAGAGTCAAAGGTAGTGTTCTGGGGACTACGCCTCCTAGTTATCATATTTCACAATTTGGCTACCCAATTATCGAACAAGGGAGAAGGATTCCATCAGGGGTAGTCGCTAGTATCGGTATCCATTCCCAGGTACACACGGTCATTCCACAGACTTTGAGGGGGAATGAAATACCCACGTTGAAGTGAATTCGAACCTACTAATTATCGCATTGACGCGCATCTCCTCCCCATAATCATTCTAGTGCTTCATTCTCCGTTGCACAATCGTTATCTATGGAGAATATCACTGATCCTCCAACCATAGCGAACGCCATTGAACTATCGTCCACCATCGAGAACAAGACTCTACCATTAGCAGCTAACCTGGCGAAGATCCTCCTCCTGCTCCGAAGTCTTCAACGCGGTGACCACAGCATGGATGATCCTTGGATAGTGCTACCACTGCAGCTCCACTAGTATAGCAACCTGTTTGCCCGGATCGGAAAAAAATGAAACCCTTTAGGAATGGGTGGAGTGTAAGGCTAAGTTGGTACACAGCTCTGGTAACGCTGCCATCAGTAATGCATATGCTTACTCTCTTAAGGTCAGCTACGATTCCAGAACAAGCACCTTTGTCATGCGAAGACCCGTGGCTGTGCATGAATCGTTCAAGGGCCGGATAGTCTTCTGGATACAGCAAATATTATACACCATAGCAGACAGCGAGGGAATATCCGCGCTATTGTTGGATTCGAGCTCGACTTGGAGACGAAGAAGGTAACTCTTACGGTATGGCGGCCACACTTCTACACACACCCCGAAAGGGGCTACCTACTGTGGGGTTCCAATCCGAGATTCAGGTAAGTTCTTTTACTCTTGTGGCATAGAGGGCGCATAAATGGAAATGGGTGTTACACCGGGTGCATATTGCAGAAGTCGAACATCTGCCAATTCCCTGTCCAAACCACTATTTTCACAGAGCTATTCTGGAGACTTTCAGACAACACAATCGTGACAAATCATTGTATTTTCCTACTAACACTACTCTAGATCCTCCGCGACGAACAAGGGACCCCCAACCCCGCGGAAGGGTTGCGCCTCATGCTCCGCGACTTCGTCCCGAAAGACACCATCGCAACGATGGACCCCGACGCCTCACTACCCATCAACTGGGCGAAATTCTGTAAATTCCTTGGTAAGGTAGATGAGTCGGAGAGAATAAGACCGAGTGACCGAACTTCACATCGCAAGATATGGATCTTATCCTGGAGGAGAGGTGCGAGAGAGTTCCAGAGCGGGTGTACGAGGCGGATGGGTTTGTGTTTGGAGAGAAGGAATTGAGTGTTCATGAACGCGTACTTCTTAGACACCCCCGCTGAGACTAAGAAAGTGGCTGAGGGAGTGAGATGATGGCGAGGGAAGATTGAGTGAAATGAGATGATGTTGACGAGAGAAAACGAGAGGGTTGATTTCAATCAGAAGTGCACGAAGTGCTGGTGTATCGCCATAACGAGGTTCTTGAGGCCTCTCAGTAACACGGACCAATTTGTTCATCATTTGAAATCTTGGGAACGGTGTGGGGTGGGGTGGGGGAGAGGTGGTCGGGAAGATGCAGATGGAGAGGGGTAAAGAGAGAAGTCGGGACTTGTAAAATACCGTTTCGCAGTTAGATAGCTGTATCCACACAAATTGACTTGTCGACACAGGTGATGAGATCCGAAAATCATGACTGTTGTTTATATTTCGAACCGGCCATGTCGGGTATTCCACCCCTCATCACGCCTCACAGAGCCATGCACGCACACACGTCCAGAGACATCACACAATGGCATCAGCATCATCATCAGTCATTAGCGAATCAGTAGATTTTGCAATGCCTCAAAAGTGCCGCGGACCGACCCAGCTGCGACATTCCCGTCCAGTTGTCCTATCGCCCGTCCATGCAAGAACACCGACACGCTTCCATGCCCACAAAAGCAATAAGCATTTAGAACACCAAAGCCTGGCCCTTAGTCTTCTTGTCACCACTGTCGGATTGTCAGTATTGTTCGTCGCCATCAATGGGGGGAGGGGAGCGTACCCCAGCTCGAAGTGCTTGCAGCGCTTCAACGACAATTGCGCCTTGGTCTTGCAGCTTGTGCACTCGAGACGAAGCACAACCTTCTTGGTGGTCTTGGCCTTCTTGTGGAAAACGGGCTTGGTCTGTCCTCCGTAACCGGACTGCTTCCTGTCGTAACGACGCTTTCCCTGTGCGAAGAGCGAGGCCTGGGAAAATGGGTGTTAGTGGTGGGAAGTTTTCGACCGCAGTGTGCGGGATGGAGGGGTCGTGAATTACCTTTCCTGCCTTGTATTGGGTAACCTTGTGCTGGGTGTGCTTCTTGCACTCCTTACCCTTGCAGTAGGTGCGTCTGGTCTTTGGGATGTTGACCTGGGAGAGAATGTTAGTCTGTGGTCGGCGTGGTTTTTCTCGTTCGTGTGTATCTCGTGCTCTGAATGCTCGCAGTCGTCGTGGCTCGAGGGCTTCGAAGATGGAGGGGACGAGAGTCTGGTGAAGGATTCGTGATGTCCCCAATTCGGTGTCATGTTTCGCATGCCGTCTATGATCGGTGGGCGTCGTGTCGATTCATCGAGTCAATTCGTCTCGAACCAGTACCACTTCTCGTCCCGCGCAACATGCGTATCGAAGCCATTAAAGCCGTCGGACAGAGCATCCAGAGAAGAGATACACCGGTATGAGCAGGGCGAAGATATCACGTACCATCTTGGCGATTTCAAGGTTGTCGTGAAGTTGCTGAGTGTCGTGCCGTCGCTGAGAGCAATTTCGACGAGGAATATCGCGAATTACAGATTTGTGTGGGATTAGCTAATATTGGGTCTAACGAGATAGGGTCAAGCGATGGAATGAGTCATGTGACTGAGAATTTATATTGGTCACGTGAATCAGTGATTTATACCATATATATAAGGCCGCAAATATCAATCTTGGCATAAGCGCTGATGATTATTGGCACTTGCCCTTACATGAAAAGGATTTAAGTCTATGTCGACCTACTCTACTAATGCTGATCGTACCGCAAGTTATTATATTAGTTACGCTTTAAGATGTATATATCAAGATCCGATCTTGACCCTACAAATAGAATTACACAAGTGTTACCCTCGTTGACAGCCCCAACGCCATTTGTGCCACAATCTGCAGCAGCTGACTAACCATGTTCACAGAATCTTCAGCGTTCTGACGTGACACCATTACTGGTTTCAGCCACCCTGTTAGCTCGTGGCTTAAAATGTTACCTGGGAATATTATGACCACAGAAGAATGTTCCGAGTACCACTGTGATGGGCATGATCAAATGCAGAACAGATGAGTGGACAGTATTGACAGTACGGACAGTATTTTCCGTACAAAAGCTCGATGAGTGCCGTTTATACACAAGTACTAGCACGAGCATGATACTGGCAGCGGCCTACTGTAACGGCAACGGCATCCCCGGTCGTATTTCGTATAGGACTAGAACTGTGTGGAAGCTCGGCGTCCGAGCAGCCACACTACTCTACTGTACACCAAGGTCGCCATATCGAGCTTGTAGGGAATAAACTGACACTCTACTAGGGAACGACTGCTCTGTGCTTGGGATGGACTGGCAGGAGAAAGAACGCATTTGGGGAATTAGTGAACATACTCGAGCTGAGGTAGGGATGGTGCATACGAGTACAGCAGATGCTGCAGACATGCTGCAGAATCGCTAGGGTACCTTACACTCATTGCTTCTCTACTCTCTAGGAGTCAAAAACCTCTGTTAAAACTTGCTAATACAGGTACTAGGTACATGCAGAGCATCCAAAACCACGTTGGGATCGCCACGTTTCATGGTACCCATGACTTATTCCGTTCTCCCCGTGCGTCGTTTACGGCCACCATCCACCCGCCTGCCGCCCACGATGAGACCTCGCTTCCACCAAAAATTGACTCGGAACAGCTTGATTCCGATGTGGTGTGAGAAACCCAACTCTAGTGCAAGACGAACCCCCACTTCCTCCCCTCCCACCCTGCCTACTATCCTTCGTCCCACCCATACCCCGTGTCCAGCTATACTTTATCAATGGAGAGATATCCCCCCGTCATTATGCGTTGTCCAAGCTCACATTTCCAATTCCTCGATCCATAGTGGACGGAGACGTTTCATCTTCATCTTAACCATCTATCATCCCCTCTCCCTCTCCTTCTCTGTCTGCCTCCCTCCCCGCACAAATCTCGCCCCAAGCATCTCGGGGAATTTACTTTGATCCACGGTCAGCGAACGAACGACTGCCCCACTTCCCGAGCGACTACAGCTAAAGCTACCCTGGTCCTGTCAGGACCCGCGCCTCCAGACCAGACCGAACATACGGTTGTGTCGCCGAGGAACGCCGCCATGGTCTCCCTCCTTGTGATGGTGCTAGCTGCGCTACCCCTTTACTGGGCCTTCACAAAATACAGATGCTTCCGCCGTAATCTAAAGGCTGCAAAAAGCACCGGCCTGCCATATGTTATCCTGCGTATGTCTGCTCCATCCGTGTCCCGCCAAGCCAAGCTGACAACGGTGTGGTCAAGCGGTCTACAATATCACTCTGTTTTGGATAATCAGCGGTAAATTATGGTTAAAACTTATCAACAAGACACTGCCTGACAGCTGGCACAAGAGCTGGTCTATGTATGCTACCGCCCATGCTATAGTAAACGCCTTTAGTAGCTAACTCCCGGCGTAGATTCCTTTCCCCAGACTGGTCATGGAATGAGCTGTACAAGGCTCATAGCGATATGGGCACAGATATCTTCATCACCGTCACGCCCGTCAAAAACATGATCTGGATCGCCGACGCCGACGTTATCCACCAGATGACCACGCACCAGGCCGCCTTCCCCAAGCCCATCAAGGACTACAAGGTCCTTGACATCTACGGCCGCAACGTTGTCACCACTGAGGGCCCAGAGTGGCGCATGCACCGCAAGGCCACAGCTCCCGGGTTCAACGAGAAGAATAACTCGCTTGTCTTCACGGAGTCGGTGGCGCAGGCGCAGGGCATGATCGGGAAGTGGATGGATGGCAGCGAAACGAGTAGTCGCACGTTGGATGAGGTTCCGGCGGATTGTATGCGTGTGGCGTTGCACATTATTAGCGCCATGGGATTTGGTGTCAGGTTGCTGTGGCCGGGCGACGTGCCTAGCTCCGAGGACAAGGACTCGGGGCTGATCCATATGGCTGATAAGCCTGAGGGGGAGCATACGATGAGCTTTGAGAAGGCACTGACTAGCGTTCTGGATGACATCTTCGTTCTAATGTTGACGCCGAGATGGCTTTTGAGTAAGTGACGCACGCCTATAAGAGTGGCGGTAGCTGACAGTCGCAGAAATTGCGCCAGTGAAGAGGGCGAAGGGGGCTTGGGAAGCATTCAAGAACTGGAAGCTATACATGGAGGAACTTCTCGAGAAGAAAGTGAAAGCTGAGCTCGCGGGAGAGAAGTCGCTGGGCATGGATATCATGGGCGCATTGGTCAAGAGCGCGACTGACGAGGGCCGATCCGACCAAAAGAAGTCGCCTGGCCAATTGGAATCGAACCAGGGCAAGCCAGTCCTCACCGACGAGAACATCATCGGCAACTCCTTCGTTATGCTCATCGCCGGTCACGAGACCACCGCCAACACCATCCATTTCTCCCTAATGGAGCTCGCCATGAACCCGGGCGCGCAGCGCAATCTCCAGAAGGAAGTGCGCACCATCTTCGGTGACTCGGACCCAAAGACGTGGGACTATGCCTACAGCGTCAATAACCTGCTCGGTGGCATGGTGGGCGCCGTCATGAGCGAGATGCTGCGCCTGATGCCGCCGGTCACAAACATCCCGAAGACAGTCAGTGCCAATCAGGACCAGACAATTGTAGTTGATGGACAGAGACACACGTTGCCGAAGGGGCTGTATATCAACTTCAACGTCGTCGGCGCCCATCGCAACCCGAAATACTGGCCTAGTAGGGGCGTGTCAAAGGTAAGCGGCAAGTTGGATGACTTGGATGATTTCATCCCGGAGAGATGGCTCAGAGAGGACGCGGCGAACCAGGTTGAGGAGGAGTCGGAAGAGGAGGACTTTGGCGGCTTCACGGGCAAGTCGTCGTCTGCGCAGCTCTTCCGCCCCCCACGAGGCGCGTTCCTGCCTTTCTCCGACGGGCCGCGGTCATGCCTGGGGCGCCGCCTGGCGCAGGTCGAGCTAATCGCTGTACTGGCTGTCATCTTTCAGAAGTACTCCATCGAGCTCGCGGTTGACGAGTGGGCGAGCGATGAGGAGGTTGCCAAGATGAGTGTGCCGGAGAAGTTGGAGGTCTATGCCAAGGCAGTGAAGAAGGCGAAGGGGGTTATTAGGACGGCGTCGTCGATGATTACGTTGAAGTTGATTTTTGGAGAGACTTATATCCCGGCAAGGCTGGTGAAGAAGGGGGAGGAGCGATTTATTAAGTATATTGAGTAGCTAGCTAGTGGACTACGTGGGGTTCCTCTTATATATGATGGTGGAAGTTGGTATAGCGTCGGCGTAGATTGCTGTATACATAAATGATGAATGAGAGAAAAAAATCATCAATATTTAAATACTGCTTTTGAACTTTTTTGAACATGTATGGAATTAATTTATTGTTATGAGAAATAAGAAAAATAATGGAACAATTAAATCTCCGACAATGGAGCACAACAATGGAATTCGAACAAACGCCTATCTATAACCCAGTACCTAATCAAAGAAAAGATATTTATTTACAAACTCAACCTTCCTCAGAATAATTCCATCCCCGATCGCGCCTTCCTCCAATTCTCAACGTACGTCAGAGTCACGTGGCTTCCTCACCGTTGCAATCCGGCGCTAAAACGCCATTGTTATGACAACAATCGGCGCATCCCAGCCATCCGCATTTATCAACAACACACATACCCATCGTACTATTGCAACCCGCACGTACCTCCCTCCCACAACCACCAACTCCATAAAAAACTGCCGCCAATACTTGCATCGCAATCGCCTCAGCTCCGCGACCACAAGCATCCGCGTCGCAACCATGTCTTCGTCCAGTTTCCTCCAGAAAATGCGCAAGGCGCAGCTCGAGGAGCTCGCATCCGACCTGGACCTGAGGTGCGTACCCCCCCGCCGCGCCGGCGCCGTCGCGCGCGCGCAAAATATATCTATAATACAACTACTATAAAGAATATACTGACGCGAACCACCAGCCCGAACGGCCAGAAGAAGGCGGAACTCGAGATCTTGATCGACTCGTTTCTCATCCAACACCCAGAGCTGTCCACCGACGCGCGTGTCGCGCCCTTCTACAAACGCCGCTCAACGAACGAGCTCTCCCCCGTAAAGAAGGAGCAAGTCTCAGCGGACTTGGACAAAGTCGTCAGGGTTACCAAGCGACGCGCCACAAAGGCTGCTGACGAACTCACAAACTCGGTGTAAGAACCCCCTCCCCGACGCGTCGCACCCCTCCAAACCACCCACCGCGATAAACAAGGCTGACATTCTCCCTCACAGTGACGACTCCGATGCTGAGCCCGCAACCACTCGCGCACGCTCAGCCTTAACCCGCACCCCCGCGCGCGCTCTCTCCCTTGCGCAATCCGTCCCCCTTCCCCCATCTCCCTCCGTCGTCGCCGACGTCCTCGAGCGCCGCACCGCAGCCATCCGCTCCCAGCTCGTTGAAGCTGCCAGCTCCACAGGCGCCACCGAAGCCGTCGAGTCCGCGCGCGCCTCGCTCTCGAGCCTGCTCAGCATCGAGACGATAATCCTGTTCTTCGAAGCCGCGAACCTCCGCTCCGAAATCCTGCCAGACCGCTACGCGTTCTCCATCCCCTCCCTGCCGATCCTGAACACCAGACCCTACCCAGTCTCGCTACCGGACTTGTTCCTCCTCCTCACCTCGAGCTTCTGGCAGCCATTCACCCTCTGGCTCGCAACCGCCCTCGTCGTCCCGTTGGCGTTCGCGTACTTCTTCAACCTTACTGCCCGCCCTCGCTCCCGCGGCGCACAAAGGTTCGAGTACCAATTCGACCCGCTCACTTTCAACGTCGCGAAGGCAATCCTCACCTACGCTGTCTTTTCCGGCGGCGCTACCTTTGGCGGCCTCGTTGATCTCGAGTCCGTCGCGCGCATTCGTAGCGCAGCTGCCGGGGGATGGCAAGGCATTGTCGGCGGCTGCGCCGTGGGCGCGTTGGCGACGATTTATGAGGCTATTATCCGGAAGTAGACATCTGTCTCTCCGCCTGTCTGTCTGCTTGTTCGCGCCGGCGAGTCCTCTTTGGAGGTTCGATTGATGAAAATACTCTTGTTCTGGTTATGCGCCTCTGTTTGTTTGATTTTTCCCGCTGTTTCTACTGTTGTCCCGCGGTTCTCTTCGTGCGGCTGTGTCGCGGTACCGCGCCCTCCCCGCCCTGTTGCCTTCCTATACCACAACTACACATACCTACTTTTTCGTAGGGGGCCGGGCCGGCGCGGGGCGTTTCGGAGTCAGGTTTTGGGGGGTGGAATGTGTATATGAATGATGTGGCCTACTGGGGAAGCCTCGATGACTCTTGTTTGTATCCTGTGTCCTGTGTCTATCCGGGTATACTATTTCTTGGTTTTTGGTTTATCTCCAGTTTTTTGTCTTTTTGCGTGATTAAAGGGGGGTTGGTTTATGAGGGAATGAGTGGGATTAGTAGGATAGAGAAGGGGGTGGGAGAATGGAGGGGCCTTTAATGTTCGAACTGTGCCGTACCGTGCTGATGTGATGTGTATGTTTATGCCTTGCTGGTTGCCATTGTGGTCTGCCTGTGCTGAAACGTGAAAGGGCAGGCCACATAATTCCTATCACTGTAAAGGTTATTAAGACACAGCCACCAGCGGACAATACGAGATTAAACCTCTCAACTCTCTCCTCCACCGTGGCCATTGCCCAAACAGACTCCCACCTCAACCTCTCTCCGGACAAGTCGCTACCCCTTAAACCGCCCCCTCCTCTTCGTACACGCATCCACACATCCCAAACCCATAAACCCAAAATGCAAAACCCTACTCCAAAGTCAGCCCGCCAAATCACCTAGCCCAGGAAATGAGCCCACCCACATAACCCCAACCAGCACCCACGCCCCTCTCATCCTCCACCCCAAATCCTCCGCATCACGATACACATACTCACCAACCCCATTCGACGTCGCTTCCCTCCCGAAATCCGCCAGTACCAGCCACGCAAACCCGATAGCGACGAGGATTACACCGGCTAGTTCGAAAAACCATAGCCATTTCACTACCTGGCGTAGGGCGGGGCGGTAGCGCGATATGAAGAGGAGGAGCACGAATATGTCGGTGAAGAGGGCGTAGGCTGCCTGGCGGTGGTGGGGTTAGTGGTAGTTGTTCATGCTCTTGGAGAGGAGACACGCACGGCGCTGATACTGAGGCTGAAGGTGCGGTGGAAGGAGAGGTGGATGTGGATTAGGATGGTGAGGGCGGTGGTGCTGAGGAGGAGGGCGCATGTGCGGAGGGAGAGGTGGATGTAGTCGAGGCGGGTTAGGATGTGTGGGTGGTGCATTGTTTGAGGGGGGAATGTTTTGAGGGCTGTTTATGAGGGCCACCATTGATAGCGTGGTGATGGCTTTGGAGTTTGGAGGTTAGGGATGGGAGCCTCATCCTGTTGGATGGGTATTCAGGCTATATGTAATGTTATTTTGGTGGATGGTAGTTGGTATCAAATGAGAAGTTCTTGGCATCCATACACATATCATACCTAACTATCATCCACCAAAGTATACCAACACAGGTGGTACTGTCACAATTAGTTTAGACCGCATACCAGCCTTCACGATATCACGCTGCTCAATAAGGATAGACCTGGTAGTATTCGCGCGGGCGCTTGATCTTTGATTATGCCGAACACTTTCGACACGACTAACACCAGTATAGTATTATACATGAAGCCGCCCTCCCTCCCCACGCGCGACTTCGCCTCTTCAACCCACCCGCACCACTCCGCCGACCCCCACACTTGGCGCCTCTCCTTGCCCCTGCTTATAGTACATCCAATACTATCATCCGCTCAACCCTCGCATCCTCTCCCCATCGCATCCGCATCCGCTCTCAAACCGTTGCTCTCCACCCTATCGTACCCTCTCATTCGATCTTTTGGTAGAACAACAGATACGCCACCTTATTATCCTTCACACTAAACTTCTCGGCCGCCGCCTTCTTCCCCGCCGGCGCCGCAACCCCATTCGCAACGCTCGCCCACTTCTTCCCAGCTCCATTCACCTTCTCCCCATTAACCTGCTTCCACTCACTCGCCTCCCCATCCTCATCATCCATCTTCATCCCCGCGAAGATGTTCGCCGTAGGGACCGTATCCCTGTTATGCGCCTCCAACGCCGCAGCAAGGACCTTGGGGTCCTCCTCGCTGCCCCCCTCAGCCACATCCTCCGACTTGACGCGACGGATCACCGTATCGTCAAGGCGCACCCACTCGCGCCCGTCCTGGCGCCTCACATCAACCGTGTAGTGGCCTCCGCTCGCGTTCTTGCCGTGGTGGTACACAACGGCAGTCAGGCGGTAACGGGGCAGGCCAGCGTGGTTGAGGATACCGCCCTGCTTCTGTCGCGCAAAGACCTCCTTGGGGATCTCGAGCTCGAGAGGGTAGCCAACCTTCTTCCAGATCTTCTGTGTGCCGCCGCTGTTGTCATACTGGAAGCGCTTGAGGTGCAGGATGAGCATTGGCGGGAGGGTCTCGATAGAGACTTGCTTTGTGGCTGTGACGTTGGAACCGCGAGGGGACTTGAAATCACCGGTAATGGTCTCTGGCTTCGTTAGGCCCTTCAAGGCGTCGATGATGTTGTGGACGGATGGCAGGTGGATGTCGAGTTGGAGGGGTTGGTATGGCTCCATAGTGACAGAATCCTTAAGACCGGGGACACGGAGCACCGAGCGAAGGGTGCCGCCGAATATCTTTGTGATTGGCGAGTCCAATCTTGTGCCAGAGGACCTTGTGATGGCAGCCTTTTGCTTAGGACCAACCTCTAGCCATCCATTTGCACCTTCACCGGCAACCGAGCCGGACTGGCTCGCAGCGGGAGATGAAGGCACGTTAGGAGTGCCATTTGCTGATCCATCGATGGAACTGGTAGACTGCATAACCTGCACACACTCATCGTGAAGCCCTTCAAGTAAAAATCCCAAAAACTCCTCTGCGTCTTGCTGATGCCCGCGCTGCAACAGAGTTAGTTAGGGAAGGACGTCTCATGGAAAGGTGGACATACCCTCATTGATGCAAATCGTGGCAAGGTTCTGATAACCTCATAAACAAAATCCGGTGTAAATGCATCCCCATACTTTTCCAATTCATTATCTTTCAACCTCATTCTAAGCTTTTCCACAGACACAGCCGAATCGATAATAGGGAATTCGCGCATGAACATAATCCTGCAGTATGTTAGGTAAAGCTAAAGCCCGACGAGTCAGAGAATGGAAACTTACATAGCGTCGATTAATGGGGTATCGCTTTTAAAACTATGCGCCGCCCTTTTGCCAACTTGGTCAAGAAGCTCGTAAAAAGGTACACAGAAAACTAAAACTTGAAGTACCTGCTAGCCGTTAGAGTGGGAGGGACGATATGTGCAGAGTAGTCAATACTTACAGAGTTCATATAACACATATTGCCGGTATTAACAAGGCCTCTCGGCTCGAGGAAAGAGATTTTGCCGCTGTGGATATTGGCATTGAAAGAAACGAGGGCGTCAGCCAGCGACTCGTTGTTCGACTTCGCAAAGCCGGCAGCGGTTGTAGAAGAACCTGCCACGCCAGCATCAAGGCGTGACGCTTGCGTAGCTCCCTTGAAAAGGTTGGCCCAGGATTTCGGCCCCGATGGTGCTGGAGTTGGCTCAGCCGTGGCGGCCTCAGCATTCTCTCCCGGCGCTTCACCGTCTGGTCCATTGGCAACCGCGTCTGACTCTGGCTTTGCATCCGAGGATGGCGCCTTGGGTGAATCGGATTTGGCGTCGGCAGCAATTGGTGATTGTTTGGCGGCCAGAACCCTTGGGAGTGCGGGCATGATTGGAGGAGGCACGTTGCGATGAGCGGATTTCGAAGAGCTGGTCACCGGTTGTAGTGTTGCCTGGGCAGAAGATGGTGTCGTGGGATTTGTCGATGGAGCATGTTCCGAGGGAGCTTGTGTTGTGGATGGAGTCTCGGGGCGAGGCACGGAGGATTCAGTAGCGTCAACGGTGTTTGAAACCGTCGAGTCATCTTGGCCGGATTGTTTTTTCTCAACAGACGTCGATTGTCGGGCCACAGCCTTTCGTTTCTTTTGTTTCGCGGTCTTGGCTGGCCATGGGAGGTCGGGTCTCGAGTACCACGGGAGCTATTTAAGTCAGAACGTGTCTTGTGAGTCAGATATGGATTACTTACTTGTGGCCAGTATGGGATTCGAGTCTCGGGTGCTTCTTCCTCTGGTGCTTCTGCTGGCTCTGCTGGTTCTGCTGTTTCTGTTGTGTCTGCTGTTTCTGCGGGGAACTGAGGGGCATCTTGGACGGGTGGAGTCAAAGGTGTCCCGAGTCGCGGAATAAAGGCTGGAGGTAGTTGAGCAGGAGCGACAACTTCAGCCACTGGAGGAGGCGCGGCTGGAGCTGGGATTGTCGCAGGAGCTATATATGAAGAACGCGTGGATGAAGGTGTTGTAGGTACATGAGGCTGGTATGGTGTTGTGACTACCGCAGGCGGTTGAAGGGGATGCGGCGGCGGGTATGAGGGGGTTGACACGACAGGTGGGACCTGGTATTGTTGGTAAGGCATGGCCGGCGACCCTCTGTATACTGCATATGGGTTGTACTGGTTCGGAGGCATGCCGGTATTGTAGTACTGCGGAGGCGGAGGCTGTTGTGGATAGTAGGGTTGATTGTAGTATGCATTGTACATTTGCTGAGGCGGCTGTTGATGTTGCTGGTAGTGCTGGTTGTGCTGGCCGTGCTGGTTGTATTGTCGGCGCCTGTTGTCATGGTGCATCCCCTGCCCTGCCGGCAGATGACGACTGTTCATCATGCCGGCGTGGGAGGATTCTTCCAAACCGTCTCGGACTGTCGAGGCGGCCTGGATGTTTGATCGATTTCCAGGCGCGCAAACAATAGGCGCGACTAGAAGATCGTCGTGGATTTTGGTGGTAGGAACTTTGAGGAACTGGCAGCGACTCAGCCGTTAATTATCTCGCTGTGAGTTGAAGGCGCAGATAATATTTAAAAAAAGGAAGACAGCAAGGAATGTTGGCAGTCTCCACGGCGTGGGCGTGTTTGTTGGCGATAGTTGGGAGATGAAGTTGTCGTCGACGTGAAGCTGGGATTATTTCTTAGTTCAGCCCGAATCAATGTATTCAACTATAATTGTTCATTATTGGCCGGTTCGGCCGCCGTAGAAAGGCTGGGCTGCTCTGTGCCGCTCTAGCCTGGGATGACTAAGCATGTTTTTGCCCGACGCCGTCATCGATTGTGGGAGCAAGTCACGGGGATCTGAAGAAGGGAATAGGTACATTCCAAAAAAGTTTATGAAGGTTGAAGACAGGGCGACTGTTTGTGCTGATCCTGTAGATAATTCACAATTTATGTAGCAATTTAACTGAATTTAACTGAATTTACCTGAATTTATTTGTTGTTTGTTCCACACGGATCACCTGCTGCTCACTGGAGATAAACAGGCGTCGGATTGCTCGCCGTCCCGACATCTGCCCCGCTGACGGTGACTCGACACAACAACCAGCGCCCTCTGGGGTCCTGTCCATATCAACAAAACACAAACCACAGAGGGATCTAGGGACCGAGGGGATACGGAAGGGAAGGACTGAGCGCGACAGAGACGGACACTGTAGCTTCATTTTCTCAATAAACTCTGCGTTCACTGAGCAGTGCAGGTTCCGGACTACCAGCGTCTGTTGACATTGGAGACCGCCACTCTCTTGCTCCTCCGACAGCAGCCACGCCTCGCACTCTACCTTCCCAAGTCAATAACACGGCTACGTCAAGCAACTGCTTAAGAGAAGCGGTGATCTTCCGCTAGACACAAGCTGTGCCTTGCTGCCCTTCTGCTGGAGACCTGCGCAGGACGAACATATACCGACACCCAAGAGAAACGCCGCCTGTCTGCTCCTATGCACTGGCAACGAGAATGAATTCCACGCAACCTGGCGCGTCACTTGGAGGAAAACCCAATCATTCCTCCGCACAGGCGCCCATCCCCCAACAGCAACAGCAGGGCCCATCGTCCCCCAGCTTCGAATCCAGCACTAGACGCTCTAGTAGCGCCCATTCGAATACGGCTCACGGTACTCCTCGGAACAACCAGTCTTCGAAGAGGAATCATAAGAAGCATAGGAGACCAGGGGGCTTGCTTGGGGATGATTCTTATGCTGAAAATGTGAGTTACACTACGAAATGGACACAAGGCCCCATCTAACGGACCCAGTCTGCAATGAGGAACTCGACCAGCCGACGAGGCCAGACCTCCATCACGCACCTGATGAACTTTGCGCTGCCACCTCGACCAAGCGCACAGCCGTATCCGAGATCTAGTGCTAGGGATTCTGGATATACAAGGTCGGGATTGGGATCTGGCTATCATGCTTCTGACAAAGCGAGGTATGCAACACTGTCGTTGCTGGTATCAAAGGAAAAGCTGACTTTAGGTGCAGATATATCCATGCCAACTACCGCTTTATCGTCCACCCTTCCGGTGACTACCGGGCACAAGCTGTTGACGCTGACACACCTCTCGACTGGAACAGCGTGCTGCAGATCCTCGTGTCTGCAGAATCACAGCTATCATCTTGTCCGATATGCCTATCACATCCTGTAGCGCCTCGGATGGCGAAATGTGGCCATATATTCTGTTTACCATGTATGATTCGATATATGCATTCTACCGACGATGAAGCTCCCGAGAAAAAGACAAGATGGAAGAAATGCCCTCTTTGTTGGGACTCCATATATATATCAGATACTAGGCCAGTAAGATGGTTTACGGGCCAGGAAAACCCGGCGCCGAAGGAGGGAGAGGATGTTATCCTTCGATTGGTTATGCGTCAACCGGGTAGCACCTTGACCCTGCCACGGGACGAGGCGGAATCTATGGGGAGGCTGGACGATATTCCGTGGTACTTTGCAGCTGAAGTCACAGATTATTCACGGGTTATGAAAGGCACCGAGGAATATATGACTGAGCAATTTGATCAGGAGATAGAAGACTTGAAACGGCAAGAGAAGGAGGATGAGCTGATGTTTGGCGACGAAACAACTTGGGCTAAGAAGGCTGTTAGGAGCGTGATCGAGGCGAAAGAGCACATTGCAGGCATGGGGAATGCTCCGGCTATATCAAAGCACCCAGCCAGGCACGGAAAGGACCATGGGGTCCAGGAGGCCCAGCACTCCAAAACCGATGACGAGAAATCGGCAACGACATGGGTCAAACTTCATGACGGTGAAGCTGCTCCTGCTGCCACCTCTTCCGCGGACGCCACGGAGGAAGCACCATCAAAACCATCAAGCAGTGTCGGCCAGCATCGCCTTAACCCTGTAGCCGACGCTTTCAATCACCTTTCTTTGAACGAGTCGGCAGTCGCACACAACACTTCAGTTCACGTGGCTCCAGCCCACAGCGGTCCGGCCCACAACCAACCGCCACAGCCGCATGCACCATATTACTTCTATCAGGGACTCCAACACTATTATCTCGCACCCCTCGACATCCGAATCCTTAAAGCCGCCTTTGGCGATTTCTCATCCTTCCCATCAACTCTCCTCCCTCGCGTCGAGCACGTCTCCACGGGTCACATAATCGATGACGAACTACGCAAACGCACAAAATACCTTGCCCATCTCCCATATGGCTGCGAAGTTTCGTTCTTGGAATGTAACTGGACTGACGTAGTGCCCGATTCCGTCCTCGCCAACTTCGCCCAGGACATCTCGCGTCGCCGCGACAAGAACCGCGAGAAGGAGAACCGGGAGGAGAAAGCGCGCGTCCGAGCCGAGAAGCTCGAGGACGAAGAGCGCTGGGCGAACGTGCGGAAGAAGCGCCAGGAATTCGCGACGCCTGTTGCGGAGGAGCGGTTCGGCGCCGCGGATTTCCTACCGCTTGTTCACCACGCAAATCAGGATGGCGCGGCTGGGAATAGCCCGCCGTATGCGACGCACCACCGCCCTGGATTCGAGAGCTTAGCTAACCATTCGCCGGGGACGAGCCCACCACAAAAGCGCACGGTATGGGGAACCACGGTGTTAGCGCCTACGGATGGGAACGAAGTGCTACATGAGGAGAGTGGCAACGATGGATGGCTACAGGATTGGGAGAAGGAGTTGCATGAGGAGAACGAGGCGATGATACGGCAGGTTGAGGCCGCTAGCTTAGCGGATGAAGTCGGTGAGGGGAGTGGAGGCGCGGCCAAGCCAGAGAATGGCGGAGGAGGAGGAGGAGGAGGAAAGAAGAAGAAGGGGAAGAAGATTACGTTGATGAGCACGACTGCTCGGCGCGCAGCGTGAGCTGTTGAGGCTACCATGTGAGAATGGCACTGGTTTGAAGAGCAGGACGTGGCTTGTGGTTTGGAGTATACGTACGTCCTTTACGAGAGATTTGGAGTTGGTGATATGGAACAGACGAGCGCTAGAAACTATACACATACCTTATTTGCCATAGAGGTCAAAAGATATACTCGATCTCAAGCCAGATAGTGATGTCTCACTGTGATGCTGTGCACTTAGACTGCATCCTTTCGCCCGAGATCCTTTTGTTGGCTACAATTACCCAATCCCAGCCATAATCTAGCAATAAGACATGATTATCCTTCATAAACTATAAACTGTTGAATTTAGTTTCTACAAGTTATCATCCTCAGACTGTCCCAACAGAAACACGCTTGCATCGGCGAAACAATCGCTCCGACGACGCGACCCCGGAATCCGCATGTGAATATCCCTTACCCTTGTAACCCCCGACCACGCACCCCATAACCCGTAAAGCCCGAGGTACCCGACTGGGGCTGACACAAAAATATCCATACGACCGCACAATATAATCCCATATCACCCCCCCAGTCACCATCCTCGCAGGCCAATCTGCAGCACAACCCTCCTCTGTGCCCTCCGCCATCTCCCTCCTCTGGATCTATGTCCTCATCATCGCCACCGCCAGCGAGCTCACCGGCATCCTCGTCCGCCGCGCCGCGCGCACCACGACCCAGAATGTCAGCCTCCCGCCTCCCTCTGGGAAGCATCGCCGCCGTCCTGGCAGCCGCCCTCTCCGTCGGCGCATGGAAGAGTAAGCCCTTCGTCGCGCGCTTCCTCACCGGCCCCGGGAAATACTCCCGCATCCTCGCCCTAGCCGTCGTGCTCGCGAACTACAAGAACTTCCCCTTCGTGTGG
>LMYD01003051.1:0-17696 GCA_001630595.1 Pseudogymnoascus sp. BL308 | reverse complement strand
GATGGCGAGAATGGGGGTGAAGGGGGCGAGGGTAGGAGGCCTTCGGAGGCGGAGGTGTCTTTGGTAGACATGGTTGTGAGGCGCGCCGGATGGGCCGGGGTTGTCGCGGCTGGTGTGAGATGGCAGAGGGTGTTCTTGTATGTGTAGTCGGTGATATTACAATTTCATCGAAGAGGTCGTCACACCTATTTCCTTTCGTCTCGACTCGAATGCCAGCGTTCGTTTGGGCACAGGGAACAATGTGGGGTTTTCGACGAATTTCGAAGTACGGGGCGACAGCAGCGCGACAGCGAAACTAGGTTTGATGCGCCTAGCGGCTAAGAAAGGGGATCGTTTGGACGACCGTGAAGGTCTGATTAGGGATGCATGTCTCGAAGATGTGTCTCTGATTGGCGTTCCATGTGTGTCGTGTTCAACTCCGCTTGCTGATGTGATGTCGGAGGGAGAGGCTGACAGAATTTCCGCGCCTGTGCATTGGTGCTGAGGCCGCTGAGGCTGCTGAGGCTGACATGAGACGTCATGGATCCTGGTGTGTACTCGTGTACCGGCGTCAAATGGATCGGGAGCACGATATCCCGTGGACCGTTCATGTAGTCCGTGGTAGTCCGTTCTGGTAGTCCGTAGGGAGTGCCCGGTCAGCCCACGTCTCTTGGCTGGCGTGCTTCTTTCTATTAAAATCGTCTTATCGCTAATGTATAGTATTTGTAGTATGATATCCCCTCTTCGGCGATTATGAGTCCCTCTAAATCCTATGGAGTCAGCCCATAGCAGTACTAGAAGTGCACCATATCTTCTATTTAGAGGAGCATGTATCATATATTCCAAATATTCCCTAGACCCGCTGCCATCTAATAATAATAATAAGAATGCCTATGTTGAAACCAGACGCTTTGTTCTATTTGTTCTCTTTGTCCCCTCAGTTCATCGTACAACAGTTGATACGTGGGGTTTCTGGGGTGGTGCCAGAACGCGCAGGTACAGAGCGTGAGAGAGTACCTGGTGTCTGCGGCTAAAATGGCGCTACGGAGATGTATACTCCCACTCCACTCTACCACTGGTGAGCTGAGCCATCCCATCTGAGATCACCCCCATCCCCAAACCCCCCCAATCCAATATCGATCCGCAAGGCTCTCTTTGTCCCACTTCCCTACGCCTCACCTTCTATCCACGATAAACAACCCCCACCACCTCTTCTTTCCCAGCTCTTATTTTATCTGGTCTTTGATTTCGCATTCGTGCATTCACGCCTACTCGTCGCTCTTTCTCAACCTCACTCGGGGCTTCGATCTAATCCCCGGGCCTCCTACGACTGGTCGTAGCTCAGCTCATCCCAGCCCAGCATCGTCCGCCCCCCCTCGGCCATCCCGCAGACCGTCTATCTATATCGCCTACCAACAGTCCCATGTCGACAATGTGACGAGATATCGGGTGCCTTCACTATACAGTCACTGCTGCAGCCGTCGCGTCGCGGGGCTGTCATCACAGGCCTGTTGTTCTTCTGTACTTGGCTCCTTCTCCGGGTAACGATCGTCGTCACTTCCAACACCCTCCACGCAGCTACCCACCCGGGCATCGTGAACCTCATCCTACCTTGGTTGGCACCACCTCTTTTTGCAGCTTGCCTCTCACCCAGAGGCCGTTACGGCCCTGTTAATACTCACCGCCTCCTCGTTTTAATACCCAGCTTCAAGACGGACCCGGCACCATGGTGTCCGAAGAGACGTACGAACTCTGCCTCCCCATCCTCCGGGACTCAGCCATCGAAGACGAAGACAAGACCGACAAGCTCGAGGAGCTTCTCAAGAAAGGGACGAGCCTCACCGGCAGCAGCCTAGAAAATGCGATCCTCGATATCCTTTGGCGCCACCGCGAGAGCTCAACAAATACTTCTTCCCCTCCTTTAATGCGCCACACCGTCCTGAGACGAGCATCACCCGCCTCATGGCAAATACCCAGGGCAAATGGACCCTCTGCGAACTCGTCACCCCGTCTCGGGGTCAGCCCGCTCGTGCCCCCGGGTTTCGTACCCGCGTCCTTCAACCGAAACAAACCATCGGGCATCAACTCGCCCTTCACCTCTCCTCGCCCATCTCCAAGGCTGAACTTCTCTAGCCCTGTCATACCTCATAGTCCTAGCCTCAATGCATACGAGTTCCCGACAGATACGGGCCCCACACAAGATATATATGGTGACCTCGGGAGCGATAATGTGGATTGGATTGTCAACGATGATGCTGCCGCTGCTGCTGCCGCGTCCTCGAATGCAAACGGTGGCCATAGCGGACTCAATGCTGCTGCGGCCGAGTTTGTGCAGCCTCCACAACAGACCGATATGAGCCCTATGGATATGCTTCGCTCGGTCCTTGGCCCAACCAAGTCGGACGAGGAGCTCAAAGTAGCGCTAGCAATGCATGGCTACGATCTCAGCGCAGCGATCGCTGCCCTCATGGAAGGACAGCCTACAGACGTCGTCACCCAGCAGAACCAGGCAAATGAAATCAAAGCAATCTTAATCGGCAAATCCATGACACCAGATCTCGCGAGACCGGTCACTCCTGCGGGCCAGCAGCGAAACGGTGTTGTTTGTAGGTTCTGGCTGTCGACTGGCTCTTGCCTCCGCGCGGATTGCCGATTCAGCCACGACCTGAGTAACCATATCTGCAAGTAAGTTAAACCTTGAAAATACCCTAGTTATAATACTGACCCTCCCGAAGGTACTGGGTGATGGGCAACTGCCTCGCCGGCGACACATGCATATTTTCCCATGATCCATCCCATTTTATGAACCGCCTAGCTCTGGACGGTAGTTGCACGCCACCGCTGCAAAATGCGCAGCCAAATATCCAATTCCAGGATCCTAATAGCTTTCCATCGCTTCAGCCCCCAACGCCAGATCAGTGGGGAAATTCTTATCAAACGGCAGCTTTTAACTATCCAAACATGGGCTTCACGCCCCCTACTGGTTTTAAGGCCCTTCAGGGCTACACAAGCGATGGTTCGAATAACAACAGATCGAGACCAACAAGCCGAGCTAGAGATGCTCCAGCAGCACCAGCTCTAGACGACAACGAAGCTTTCCCCTCCCTCGGCGCAGTCGCCACAAGAGGGGGGAAAAAGCACCACGGCAAGCGCAGCAACCACGCCAAAGAGCCACCGGTCCCAAGCTCCCTCGCCGAAGTCGTCAAGATGTCGCCCTCGCCCGGCCCCGGCGCCCTACGCCAGGAAATCAAGAAGCTCGGTCGCAACGGCAGCTCCTCCAGCATGCGCAACGGCGAGAACAGCGCCGCGGCCCAGGCGATCCCGAGCCCGCAGCACGTGCCGTGGCTCGAGACGGGCGAGAAGGCGAATAAGGCGTACCTCAAGGCCAGGTCGGATGCTATTAAGCACGGTGGCTTGAGGAATAAGTTTTTGCAGAGGTAAGCCGACCAACAAAATCCACCCGTGAGGAGAATTGGTTTTCTAACATACAACAGTGCCGCACAAGCATGGAACCGCAACGACGCCCGCGCGGCCAAGGCCCTCAGCCTGCGCGGCCAGTCCGAAAACGACCTCATGCGCAAAGCGCACCGCGAAGCGGCACGGGAACTCTACGAATCCCGCAACAAGCCCTCTGCCACCTCCTCCACCGCAGAAGTGTACGTCGACCTTCACGGCCTGCACCCGGAAGAAGCTGTCGATTACCTGGAGAAGGTCCTCGTTGAGCACGCCGCGAGCGCGAGACCCGTGTACGCCATCACCGGCACGGGACACCATTCCAAGAACGGGAAGGATAAGGTTGGGAAGGCCATCCGTGGGTTCCTCGGGGAGTGGAGGTATGCGTATAGAGAGTTTTCGGTGCCGGGGGATCGGAATAATGTCGGGGGCATTTTAGGGATTGATGCGAGGAGCTTTGAGAGGAGGGAGGGCGCTGGTGTTGGGGGTGTTACTGGTGCTGCGGGGAGTGGGAGTGTTGCGGCGGAAGGGCCCAGTGGGAAGGAGAATGGGGAGAAAGAAAAGGTGCTGCAGGTGCAGCAGAAGCCGGAGGATCTGCTGGCGCAGGGCCATGAGATTGGGGATGGGAAGGTGAGGATGCTGGTTAGGGAGCCGCCGAAGGGGCCGGCTGCTAGTAGGGCCCGGTAGGGCCCGGTGCGTGCTGGTTATTATGGTGGGAAGGAAGAAGAATCAAATCAGTTAAAGTTTATATGTTTTTGTGAGAGAGGAGAGAGAGGATGTGTGTGAGTGTGTGGTTGTTTTGATGTGACATGTTATGTGCTTGGTTCTGTGGTGTTGTGGTGTTGTAGGTGAATAAGAGGGTGTGTGTGACGAAGCTTTTGAAGTGATGCGGTAGGATGAATCTTCTTAAAGAGTATAATATACTTATGGTATTTACTTACTGATGAACGACAACTCATATTATACAATAAAGCCACTTCCCGCGGTTAGAGCTGCTGGAATTAGCAAGACACGGTAGCTGCTTTACGCACTCTCTATCTCCCCCCTGAACCCGACCTAAAGGCAGGTGATCGCAGTTTGCGACCCACGTTGGTTACGGACCGTCAACGTCCCTGGTTCTGTGTCTACCTACTGTTTTCCGTTTCTGTCTTTTCTACTCGTCTCACTAGCTATCAGAATCATGACGGCCACCACATGGAGGACTATCCTAGCCGCTTAAACTCGTCACTTGTTTAAGTGCTTTACAATCTCACTGGCTACAACATCGAATATGGCAGTTCAGGGGATTGTGATAGTGGAGGGAATATAGTTTTTGTGATAGCGTCGATGATCATCTGCTCTAGATAGAGAAAGAAAAATCAAAATATTAACCATTTCAAACCCAAGGGGTTATTTGTTGTAAACTACAAACACAGCAAACATAGTTGGCGTTCTCAAGATCGTCTACCATTTAGGGCAAGATGTCGCCGTTTTGAGAGGTTAATTTTCTAGATGAGATTAAATATCTGAAATGCAATATAGTGCTAATAGTCGAAGGGCACCATGGGTCTAATCTACGAAATAAAGTCCGTGCTAGTCGCTGTCTCCTCCTGCAAGCTCAACTCGCTCAATGGTTGTCAAGTCCCAGGTCAACAGCAGCACGCCAATTTGTTTGCAGACGAGATTGAGCTTGGGATGGGCATCCACAATGAACCTGGATCGAGCAAGATCAAACCACAACATGATAATAACTCAGATGCTCGCAGCCCTTCTAGACACAAGTGATCAGGAGCGGAATTATCTACAGAAGTCCCTAGTAGATTATACATCAAAGTTGATACTCCTAGTCAACAATCTAGGTGGTTTGTCCGTCTTAGAGATCACCTACCTCACAAATATGATATCAGAACAGCTAAAGAGCGAATACTCAATCCACCTACGCAGAGTCTATGCAGGTACATTTCTCTCTGCCTTAAATGGCTCTGGTTTTAATATCACACTTCTTAGCTTACCCACAACCAACTCAACTGAAGAAAAGCTGGCGGGCGCATTTTCAGAGCCACACAGAGAAATTTCACGGAACTCTATTACAGTCCTGCAACTAGATGAATTTACTTAGGAGTGTTATGGTATCCTTTGTTTGGGTAGACAGAAGGATTATTTAGATAGGGAGGAGTAGGAGTATCTAGCGTCATTGTTCATATTTTTTAATCTAAGTTCCCCATCATGATCCATATCACTCAGTCCACGCCTTCATGAAAGTGGCCCCTCTCTGCGCAGATGGCTACCTTGAAGAGTATAAGGTTACTACCATATCTAATATTTACAGTTAGGGTTGCATTGGCTAGTCTAACCCGACTATAAGCAAGCAAATCTCTGTCGTTGCGTCAAATAGACAGCTTGGTGAAGCTACTCGCTCGCACCTCCTCGTAATCGTCTTGTTATAGAGTTGCCTTTAAAAATGCCCTGAGGTGACTTCGCATTGCCTTCACGCCCCGGCGGCTCTCGCTCACTGCAGCGGTCAAGCGGTAACGTGAAACTTCGTCGCACTAATCGGGTGGTATGACGAGAAGTAATCGAGATATACCAGGTCCTCCGCGGTCAACTCGTTCCCTTTCAACTTCGTGAATTTCCTGAACAGTGTCCCAAGCGTGACATAGAGCTCACAGTAAGCGAGGCTGTAACATTAGACAGTGTCAGCACACAAGACCTGGAGACACTTACTTGATCCCCACACACCCTCGGGTTCCCTTGCTAAACGGCACAAAGGCCTTGTCCATGTGCCGTACTTCTTTCTGATCAAGCCAGCGCTCTGGGTCAAATTTCGAGGAGTCCGGGAAATAATCCTCGCGTTGGTGCAGTATCCAGGAGGACATGGATACAAAATACTGAGAAACTGATTAGCTCCTTCTAAATCGGGGGCGCCAAAAGGGCAAGTTACACCAGCAGGCACTGTGTATCCGTTAAACGTTACACCGGGCTTCGGGACTTCGCGTGCCAGCCTGCCTGGAACGCCAAAGGAAAGTCTTTCGTATAAGCTAACATCAAAGAAGAGGGGGAATCGCAAACCAACCGGAGGCCCTCCTTTACAACACCAGTCTAGGTATCATCAGTAATGCAACATGCAGCAATTCAGCACACGGAGTCATACCAGATAAGGCAACTTCTCGAGTACCAGGTAGTCCAGCGGAGCATCGGCGTCAACGAACGCCGCCTTCAGCTCCGCCGTGAGCTTCTTGTATATCTCTGGGTTCTTCACCACGTGATAAGCAGCAACCGTCATCGCGTTGCCGGTGGTGTCCGCTGCAGCAGCAAGAATACTGTATGCCTCATCCTTGATCTGGTCTGGTGTTGGGACTGCGTCTCCTTCGTGCTGTGGTGACAACAGCACCTCAAAAATCGATTGCCTCTCTGACTTACGCCCAGCATCCATGTTGGCCTTTACGGTGAGGACCTGCTTGAGACAGTGCTAAAGCAAGTTAGCACAGTAGAACCATTGCAGAAAGTTATTGGGAGATTACCGCTTGGAGATTGAGGACCTGCTTCAACGGCTTGCTCATCGCCTTCACAAGCGCCAAAGGGAGCGAAAGAGCGAAAGACTGCAAACTTGGCCACTGTTGGAAAATCCACATTGTCGGACCAATTCCCTGTACCATGGCGAAGAAATCGAGACCCAGATCCTCTGTGTCCAAGAGATTATAGCAATGCCCGAATGCATAGTCCGTTATCACATCCACGGAAATCGCGCGGAAGGCATGGTGCAGATCCACGGCCTGATGCTTGGGGAGCTTAGTGTTGAGTAGGTTGATGAGCTTGTCGGCCTTGGAGTGCACGATGGATTCGAGGCTAAGGACTGTTTGACGCGAGAAGAAAGGGTTCAGCATTCCCCGGCGGATACGGTGGATGTCGTTGGGCCCGGAGCTGAACGTCGAGTAGCCGATGCCAAAGGAGTCGTAGAACGGCGATGACTTGGCGAATTTGGTCCCGACACAGTTGATAATCTCGTAGTTGTCCGGGTCGCTGAGATGGACTTCATCTGGGGTGATTCGCACGACAGCGCCTGTACCTATGAGCATTAACGGCCATTATGCCTGGCCAGGCTTACCATATTTATCATGCAGCCTCGCTATCTCTTTATAGAAGAAGCTTCCGCCAACGAAACAAAAGTAGGTCTGGTAGAGGTAGGTTGCCGCTGCGACCTTGGGGCCGGGGATTGACGCTAGAGGGTGACGATATAGATTGTAGAAGATGGTGTTCACTCGGGAGATGACGAAGAGGGGCAGGCCAACGTAGAGCAAAACATATACAATGCTGGAGAGCAACTGAGAGAGACCCATGGCGCTGGATCCTCTCCCGCAGAAAATCCTGCACAGAGATGTCTGAGAACGGTGGGACAACGGAAGCTTTGACCCTCAAGAGACGAGTCATATATCGTGATCGAGAATCCACCTAAGCGACATATCATTGCATGGATGATGGGATTGTCCGAGACAGCCGGAGGACGGACGGGAATGGGCCAGTAGGGAGGAAGTGTGCAGGCATTGCTGATCCCAGCTAAAAGAATGGGGATAGAGTAATAATCCTGGGCTCGAGCCCGCCGGGAATACACTTATTGTTCATCGTCGTCCGTGTGCCACACACCACCACACCCCTCACTTAGGCATTAATTGGGCTGCTCCTGGAGGCTGGCGTACACGTATACCTAGGCCCACTGGATAGTGTACATAACTATTTAACTCAATCGACTGCTCTGTACTGTGCTATTCTGTTCTGTGCTAGCTTCGCCTGCTAAAGTGATAATTGCGCTCGCACGTGGGACCACCAGCCAGATCGCTTGTGGATCCCCCGCACGGACGAATTCGCAATAGTACCCACCGTATAGCTCTTACGTCTGATACAGCACCTGTTCGAGTAACGCCTACGTTCTGGCTGTGGTTGCGCGTGTCGCTCCGTGAGACCCTCTCTCCTGCTGGCAATGTCGGCCACTCATCATCTGGGCAGTAGTCCCCAGGAACACAACAGTAGTCCTCCGATGGCGCCCGAAAGTCCCCAGGCACAGGGCGAAAGTCCTCAGGCACCAGGTGATAGTCCTCAGGCACCAGGTGATAGTCCTCAGGTACACCACGAAACCGATCGCACAATAGATGGAGGGAGAGGGCTAATATCGACGTGGATCTAGGCCGACGACTTTGAGGATGATTCTGCATATGGCGACGATGGGTAATACTCCAGATTCGCTTCTAGAAAGCTCAGACCTAACGGAGCTGCAGCGGGAATTCGACGACGACGGTGGCCGCGACAATCCTCGAGTATCGCGAGTTGCATGGCCGGACATTCCAGAACTTCCCAACAACGGAGTACTGGTATGTTACCTCTGTATAGGCTCCAATTAGGCTCATCGCTGATGCTACGAAGGGGCCCGAATGATGACAAGCAAAATGAGCAGCTTGACATTGGGTAAAGAACGACGCGTCAGCATCTCTATCTCAACACCTTACTGACTGCTTGAAGTCATCACATGTTAACGTTGCTGCTCGACGGCAAGCTGTTCCTCGCACCGATACCTCCAAACCCTCAAAAAGTAATCGATGTCGGCACCGGTACCGGAATCTGGGCTATGTGAGACACCCTTTGGTGTCCGCTTCTTTCCTTTGCTAGCTCCCCTGTGACAACTATAAGCTAATTAGGTTTCTCCTAGCGACTTTGCGGATGCTCATCCTTCTGCCATGGTGATTGGTACAGACCTATCCCCAATTCAACCGTACTTCGTGCCGCCGAACCTGAAATTTGAACTCGATGATGCTCAGCTCGAATGGACATACGAAGAGAACAGTTTTGATTTTGTACACATCCGCTGTCTCATGGGGAGTATTAATGATTGGGCCAAGCTATACTCTGAAGTCTTCCGGTATGTATTTCTCATACGTCCGTGTTCGTCATTACGAGACAGCCAAGGAAGAAGTGTCCAGGCTGAGCTAATGTTTATTGTCCGAAGATGCACTAGACCAGGTGGCTACATCGAATCTCTCGAAATGGATATCCAATTCACCTCGGATGATGGCAGTGTGAAACCCGGCGATGTTATGTACGATTGGTCAACGCTCTTTATCAACGCGGGCGAAACAATGCAGCGGACCTTCAAGATTCCGAAGATGTCAAGGCGGCTTATTGAGGCGGCGGGCTTCGTCGATGTGATAGAAACGAAGTACAAGGTCCCTGTGGGCGGATGGATGGAAGACAAGAAGTGGAAGGAAATTGGGAGGTGGAATTCATTATACCTAAACGAAGGGTTAGAGGGAATGGCGTTGTTCATTCTAAAGAATATCCTTGGTGTAAGATATGCCCTTCTCGTTCTTTCGCTTTCCCGCATTTTCAGATAAGTCCTCATGGCTTCCAAGAATGGCATGAACAGCAAGAAGGCATAGTAATGGGTAACAGTGGGAGTACACCGAGGTTCAAGCACTTTTAGGCCGGATGCGATCGGCACTAATGAACAAGAAGAATCACGCGTATTACGAGATGTAAGTACGTTTCCTCTTCAGCCCATCACTCCCCTACGACGCGTATCCTAACGTGACTCTCCTATTCCAGCCATGTAGTGTACGGGCGTAAGCCATAGTCAAGATGAATCGTTAGCATGGGAAGTAATTCCTCACGGGCTGGGATGTGGGACGACAATGGTTGAAGCAGTAATGCTTGGACCAGCCTGCTTTTTCGCGACCGCGAAGGGGGAGGTATTCGCCAAAGCCCCAAGAGGCTGGTACAGTGTTTGGCCAGCTCGGGTGAGAAATACGAGTAGCGAGAAAGCCACAATTAGGCCTCATGCAGCAGTGATCTCAGCGCCGATAAAGAAGAGTCTCACCTACAGCCCCATGTAGAGAGGCCACACGCAAGGGCCTTGACATAGGCATCTGTAATGAGGCGTTGTATTCTATCCCTTTACTTCTATGTGAAAGCACATATAATTTTTATGCAATGAATAGGCGTAACGCTGTTTTAACTTGCTCCACTATCAACTCTACTTATCCCTTGATAGGTGCCCACTGTATCGTATTTCTCACCCGAGTAGGCCACAAGTACACTGTAGGCAGGCTTTCTCGTCCACGTAGTCTAGAGACGGATAT
Organism: Pseudogymnoascus sp. BL308; assembly: GCA_001630595.1. Lineage (NCBI taxonomy): Eukaryota > Fungi > Ascomycota > Leotiomycetes > Thelebolales > Thelebolaceae > Pseudogymnoascus > Pseudogymnoascus sp. BL308. Next base: position 7,161 of record LMYD01003051.1, on the reverse strand, counting down.
AAATTAAGATGAGTGGGGCAACTTTGGTTTAGACGTCTCGATTACCCTATTTAGCGAGGTGATGGTGCAGGGGTTGCGGGAACCCGCCGTAACAGCTGTGTTCGTTGTCAGCGGTACGGCACGGTCCAACTTAGTCTCCGGTGCTGAGAATAAGGATAGAACCTTTCATTACACTGTTTCTACTACATAAATCCTGCTCTTTTTATATGTAAAGTTCTGTAATTTCGATATAATTTCAATATAGCCATCTATCTAAAGCTACTTTACAACGTCGTGGTGGTAAAGTTATAATGTCTTCGTCATTTCGTTCAAAAATAGTGCCAAGAACCGTGCTGCTTCTTGTTTCAACCGCGTAAGCGGTAAGCGTGATTGATGTCCGGCGAGCCCCACGGAGCGGTATAACTTAGCGCCGACTCCAGCCACGACTTTTGACGACTACAAGCCCTCTCTCTTCTCCTTGACGTAGCAACCCACCCTCGTCCACGATACCTTCTCCGCGTCCTCAATGGTTTTGATGAGCTCTACGCTCTCCTCACGCTCGTTGTAGAGCGCCATTGCCTGAAGACGCACGCAGGAGGCTTCACAAATAATTTCTATGACCTCAAACACAAAATATAAGCGGCGATAAGAAGGCAAGTGCAGATTCCAGGGTTATCCAATGAGCAGTGCGGTGGACAGCAGGAAATGGCAAGGCTTCGGGGTTTATAATGAACCCACCTGCGCGCTCCTCAGGGGCAGTAAAAGCCGACGAGTGCCTGCGAAATCTACCATAGTATAGCATACCAATATATCAGTATTCCAAATCCAAGCCCCTGTGGAGGCGGCAATCCGTAGTGGTGTTATCGCCATGTTAGAGCATCCCCCTGCCCCCAGGCGGACCATAGAGCCGCACCTACTCTGCACGTATATAGTTGACTTTCTGGTAGAGATATTGCATCTCTGCCACTGCCGCTATCAAACTCAGACAGCCAGCCCGAGTGAGCGTGTGAGCTGGGACGGAGGAGTTCTAGAGGGTGGGTGTGGTGTGATTTCGCATGGATGGGGCGTGGTAGTGGGGGGTTCACAGGGAAAGGGGTGACAGCAACACGAGTAACGACAGCAACAGGGGCGACGGCAACAGGATAAACACCAACAAGAGCAGCCTCAACCCGCAATCTTAGTGAAAATCGCTTTGGGTTCTTCTGGGCTAGCTCCTACTCGTTCGATTCGTGGAGACGCCGGTGGAGGACGCACTGGCGCGTCAGAGTATGACAGGCGCTGAGGCAACAGCGGAACACTGGTGCCTGCTGGGGAAGGCGACGAGACGCCAAGAGAAGCCGGTGAGATACCGGGAGACCACCCCATCCATATCCAGAGGATAGGGAAAAGCCATCCACGTCCATCCCTGTCGGACATCTGTGAAACCAGCCTCGGCGTGGGATCAGATCGGCGAAAGGGGCGGTGACCAGGCGAATGGGTGTTAGCCAGCACGGTGCGGACGGCTAGGTGAAGAGGCTCTTGCGGGTATGTACTTGAGCGTTGACCGTTGACATAGTTTGCTAATTATGTCGTAGCAGCATGGAAATATAGGAGGGAGTATAAGAATCATTGATGAGTATCTCTACCGTTGGTCTGGATATCCTATCGAGGACCAGACCTGGGTCCTGAGGGGCAAGCTTGGCGACGATTATCTCGTGCGAATATTCAAAGGACAGAGCGACCCATTGCGGACAGAGTGACCCATTGCGGACAGTGCAAGGGGACGTTATCTTACCAGTTGAGAAGCTGGTTTGTGAGGGAGCTCTTGCTGGTAATATTCCTGTTGCTGTCTCTCATTCCTGTTGCCCTCGTCCATGCTGCTGTCGTTACTTACAGCTGTCACCCCTTTTCCTATAAACCACCTCCTACCACCACCCAGCTTCTCAACTGGTACGGTAACGTCGCCTAGTACAGTCCGCAATCGTCCTCATTCCGCCTCCTATATTGCCGTGCTGCTACAATATAATTAGCGGGCTATTTCAACGGCCAACTCTCGAGTATATATCTGTAAACGCTTCTGCAGCTTCTGCACAATGGTAGCAACCTAACACGGCTTGGGACCAGTACCCCTCCGAGTGATGCCTTCTGCAAACGTACGTTTATCGACTTCCACAACATACAATTCGCCATCCTTCATGTTAAATGGCTGCATCTTCATGAACGAGTTCTCCTGGTATCGTGCTGACGGCTAAACCTTGGGCTAGAGCAGTTCCCCCTTTTCATCTTGCTATCTTGGTATGAACCCTCGAGAGTGTGAATACCTGGCTTCAGTCGGGCTCTTTATGATCTTGCTCAGCCGGGCTCTAGTCGCATCGAGAGTTGTTCTGGGGTTATATATTGCTTCCCGAGCCAGGTCGACCTCACCGTTCATTTGGGCGATGTCCAGCTCCATGATCATAACATCACTACTACATCTATACTCGGAGAAGAGGGCCAGGTTATCTATGCCCACACCTGTCGGGTACCAGTATTAAATTATTGGCGCCATGGAAAGTATGAAACGAAAAGTGCTGCGGGCTTATAATTATCCACCCTCCCCTGGGAGTCAAACGATACACGCCCTTGGGAGTAAACGATGAGCATGTGAAAGAGATACTTTACCATAGTATACCAATACACCTCCATCTCAAAACTCAACATGCTGAAGAAGCAGCAGTCATTGCGCCATCACCTTGTTGTTAGAGCCCTCCCCTCCTCCCCACACCCCCCGCCATTCTCAAGCGTATATAGTTAGCCCGCAGGGCAGAGATATCACATTTCTGCCACCACAGTCAATACCTAAATAGTCTAGTGCATATGTAAGTTGCGGTGAAAGAGCGATGGTGGGTGGGTGTGGTGTGGTTGCGCCTAGGGTGGCGGGCGGTTGGTAGTGGGTGAGATTGGTAGTGGAAGGGGTGGCGGGAAAAGGGGTGACATCAACAAGAGTAACGACAGCAGCAGTGCAACATCGACAGGAGTGAACGATAGCAACAACAATAACACCAACAAGAACAGCCCCGACCTCCCTACCTCTCTATCCATATTCAGAGTAGAAGGCGAAGTTATCCACGTCCACCCTTATCCAAGAATTCGGACTTACATACCCCAATTCTTTGCCTACTCAAGCTATGCTGACCTCTTTTCTGGCGTAGTCGACTCTTCTTCTTTTATGGTGCATTTGAGAGCAGTGTGAAATGAGCAGCGTGGTGGACAGTGGGGCTGGGGGAGTGGGGTGGGTTTATAATGAACCCATCCGCCAGCTGGGGATGTGGACTACGCGGTTCCCCGCGAATTCCAAATAACGAATGTGTGGAAGAGAAGCTGTGGTATAGTGAGATACTTACCAGTAGATGTCCTTTGATGATTTAGAGTCTGAGTATAGATTATATGAGCTTGGCAAGGGGTAGGTAGGGGGGTGAAATCGGGATTTGGTGGGGGGTTCGACGCAGAGCGAAATAGGCTTCTGGTGCACACAGATGAATTCTATAAGACATACACGCGGAAGATTCCTCAAAATCTTCAACTTCTCACTATAGCACCACCAAACAGGTTTATTCTAGTGCACGAAAAATTCCAATACTAAACCAGCACCTCGTGAATGCCGAGGGATCAACGACGATCAATATAGAAGAGGAATTAAGAAAGCACCCTAAGCTCGCCCGGGAGCTCTCAGGATACAATACACAACAGCTTTTCGGATTGGCTGCAGGTCTGGCGTAGACTCCGTTATGCACTGGGACTATCTTGGAGGGTGACAGCGACAGGAGTGATAGCAACAGGAGTGATAGCAACAGGAGTGACAGCAATAGGAGTGACAGCAGTAGTAACAATATAAACCATGACCACCTCCCCATGCGCGGACTGCGGCTCCGCCCATAGTTATCCTTTCCGTTGACTTTCCACATGTGCCATTCATAGCACTGGAATTCCATGTCAATCATCTTCGCCATCTCAGCGTCCTCAACCTCAAATAGCCAGCTACCAGCCAAAAATCGTCGACGCTGATGCTTCCGTCTCACTCGAGAGCCTCCGAGTAACCACCCATAAAGGCATCGACGCTCACCCTCACTCGATGGGGTCGACTAGCGACAGCGAAGGCTTATAGTCCCATCCCAGGCCACCAAGATAAAATCCCCCTGGGGAACATCTTTCAAACTTCATCTAAGACAGTGATGTTAGGGACCAAAAAATCCCACAAACGAGCGAACAACGCGCCCACGCCCTGTCAGACAGACCACTTAAGAGGGGATCAACAGCCCATAGAACCATCCAAGCGCCTTATCACGTCGGCAGGAGATGCGATACATTGCTGGAATGGCCTGTACTCTACCTGGGCTCTCGCCAAAAGCAACGGCGTCTGCACCACCTATGCTCTGCACTACCCCCGCTCTCGCCGCATCGAGTTCTCACCGTCGATACGTCCTGTTGGCGGTGCATTCTCGCCGTCCCTCGATTCTGCTGCCGCCGACGATTTCAGTTTGGCCACACGAAACCGATGAGAGGCATACAGTACAGATGAATATTCTCAGTCAGTTAGTGCTCTGGCAAAATAACACTCGTCTCCTGCATATGTCTCTCCATAGATCTCCATTGTGCAAGTTTGTTTCTGTTTGTCATCAAACTAATCCTCTGGATGTGTGTTGCTTATCACAAGAGCTTAGGTTTGTAGAGATGGACGTGATAAGTGCTTCTATCTGGGGGTGGTACGGGAAGGGAGGGGTAGAGGAGTAGGTGTAATAACTGTATAACTCCCATCACTTCTTCCCAGCGTGTTATGTATAGGAACTCATTCGACACAGCCCGCACCCATCACTTCACCCACCACTTCACCTTCACTTCACCTCCCATCAGGCATTTTCCAGACTTCAAACAGCACCGCACTACTCCACATCACACTCCCATCAACTCAAGCAAGCACAACGCGTAAAAAAGAAGAGCAATTAATTAGAATCGAATTGTGGTTTTAGAAAGAATCATCATTTCATGTATCTGCTATAAACTAGGGTGTGCGCAGGGACATCTTTATTATGTACTTGTGTATCAGGATGCCTCAACAAAGGAAGACAGCTGTGTTGGAAATTCAGACTACAATAAGCGCCGTGATGGTAGAATTGTGTTGGTACAAGAGCTAGAGATCAATCGATTTAGTAGATCTTGTAGGTGGCAGTGCCGGTGACGAGGACCTGTGGTTGTGTTAGAATGTTGTTTCCGGATTGATAAAGGGAGGGGAGGATAAAACTTACAGTGCAACCACTTGGGTCAACAACACCATTGTTGTAGAACTCGCCATCAATGTACGCGCACTTGCCGCTAACATCGCCCACAATCTCCAAATTGAAGTTGAGCTTTCCATCCGGGTTGGTAGGCTTGTTGGCAAAGATGGAGATGTAAGTCTGGCCAGTAGGTCCCTTTCCGACACCCAAGTTGACCGGGGCCCAGTTACCCATGTTCGAGCCGGCCTCGTTCCAGCGGCACGCATCCTCGAGCGGCGAGCCAGCGGGGTTGATGTAGTACTGCGCCGAGGTGGCCTTGTCGCCCCATTTGTAGTACTTGGTGGCGTCAGGGCAGGTGAGCTCGTACTCCTGGCCGGGCTGGGTGTTGAGCGGGACGGTCTCGGACTCCGTGCCGGGGTAGTCAGTGCGGCAGATGGGGACGTTGCGGCCGATGGTGTTCTTGACCTTGACCTCGCCCGTGCCCTTGATGCACAGCTTCTTGGAGAGCTCGGGGTTGGTCAGCTCGAGCTTGTTGTCCGAGTTGCAGTACAGGCCGCCGATGGACTGGCCGGTGCCGCCCTGGGTAGAGGGCCACTGGGACTTCTGGTAGCCGGGGGGGCAGGCGTACGAGCAGAAGGTCTTGGTCTTGCAGTTGTCGCCGCCGATGCCGGTGTTGATCAGGTGGATGGCTGCATCGCCGATGGAGTAGGTGGGGGTCATCTGGAGACCGATCCAGCCGCTCATCTTGAGCCAGCTGGCCTCGACGGCGCCGTACGCGGAGGGGAAGGTGTCGCAGGAGATCTCGCCGCTGGGGAAGTCGGCGTCGAGACCGGTGGCACCGGAGCCGGAGCCGCTGGATGGAGCGGAGGACTTGGATGGCGCGGCGGCACTCGTGGTTGGTGGGGCTGGGGCAGCCGAGGTGGTCGAGGGGGCCGCTGGGGTGGTGGGCTTCTTCTGCTCCAGGAACTCTCCGGCGGCAACGGCGGCTTTGGAGGCGACGGGGGCAGCAGAGGTGGTGGCGTCGAGGATGATGTAGATTCCGTCCTTGATACCCTGCTTGACAACGTCGGCCTTGAGCTCCTTGCCGTTCATCTCGTACTTGGTCACGACCTCCTCGTCAACGACGACCTTGTCGGCGCGCTTGGCGACAGGGGAGGCGTGGTGGTCGGCATGGCGGTGCATGTGCTTGTGGGAAGCAGCAGCCACGGCGGTGGCGCCGACGAGGACGATGTTGATGAGCTTCATTGTGAAGGGTTTGTCTTGCGCTTAGGATCTGTCGAAGATCTTGTGCGATTGGAATAGAATCCGCGGAGATCTTCAATGCCGATGGTCTAGACGCGAAGGAGAAGTCAGTCTCTGGTTGTATGGAGGTCCTTTGTTTCTCAATTGCGAATGTTTGCGCGTTGGAAACCAACCCGGCGCGATTGATTTATGAGATTGAATATGATTCAATCTGTAGAAGGAAAGGGGAGAAGGTCTACTCACGTTGGGTGAATCGGATTGATAATAGACAGGTTGTTGACAGGCTGTGTGCTGTGTTGATCTCGGGTTTCAAAGGTGAAGTTGATAGTTTGAAGGTAAAAGTTTCCTGATCAAAGGGTGTAATAGAGAGTATTCACCAGACGACGACCTTCCAAAGGAGTGTGATAGAGAGTCAAGACTCTCAGTTGGGTGGAAATAGAACGGTGAAGTGAGGAAGTTGGTAGAGAGAGAGTGTGGAGAGGACGAGGACAAGAATGAAATGAGGGCGCAAGTAGAGTAGTAGTGTGTAAAGTGACCAGTTAGTGCTAAGTGGAACCGCAGATTGAACCAAACCAAGGAGGGGGCCGAAAAGGAACGTGTGCCTGGTTGAAAGAGGGAAGGGGGGTGTACGGAGTAGAAAGTACTATTTACGCTCTTCGCTTTACAGTGGTGTTTACGCTCTGTATGGGAGGAGGACGAGAGGAGGACA